>JAJEJO010045908.1:6496-54086 GCA_020662805.1 Glaucomys volans | reverse complement strand
ATTTTCTGATATTATGTCATTGAGCACATTATTCAAACCCTTGGTTTGTATCTCTGTGCCTTCCTCAATCCCAATAACTCTTAAATTTGGTCTTTTCATGATGTCCCATATTTCTTGGAGGTTTCGTTCATGATTCCTAACCATCTTCTCTGTTTGTTCGACTTTGTTTTCAAGATTAAATATTTTGTCTTCATTGTCTGAGGTTCTGTCTTCCAAGTGATCTATTCTATTAATTATGCTTTCTATTGAGTTTTTAACTTGGTTGATTATTTCCTTCATTTCCTTGTTTCCTTCAAGGATTTCTGTTTGCTTTTTTCTCAGAACTTCTATCTCTTTATTGAAATGATTTTTTGCTTTTTGAAATTGCTCTATTAGCTGATTATTCATAGCCTGAATCTGCTCTCTCGCCACTTCATTCTCTTCTCGGATCATTTTAATTATGAACATTCTGAACTCCATTTCTGTCATTCCCTCTACTGTGCTGTCCTTAGGATCTCCTGGTGCACCATCCAGGTTTGTTTGGGACACTTTCTTCCCGTGTCTTCCCATGCTGCTCATATATCTTCCCGTCTAGTAGTGCAAATCAGAGGGATTGCAACTTCCCTGTAAAGACCCAGGGCGTCCCTGCAGATTTCCAACAACTCACCAGATGTTTGAAAGGTGCTTGATCAAGTGGTGACCCAAGATAGCTGCTGTCTCACAACCTCCAGGTTGGGAATGATCAATGTTTCTGGGCAGAGGCAACCAGGAGACACAGCACCGTGGCCCTGGAGCCGCAGCACTGTGTCCCCGTGGGAAGGGGTGGGCTTAGGTCCGAGGGCTCAGAGAGGTCAAGATGGAGTCTCTCTGCCAGGGAAGCTGTAGAATGGCACCGACCGGGCCCAAATTCCCCACTGGAGCCAGCAAGCATCTCCGCTCCCAGCTAAATCTCACCTGGAGCCGCAGCGCTGTGTCCCCACAAAAGGGGTGGGCTTAGGTCCGAGCTATTCATAGTCTTTATCTTTTCAAACATTTAACTGGATGAAGCCCTCCAACATTGTGGAGATTATTCTGTTATACTTAAAACAACTAATAATTCTAAAAGTCACCACATCAAAAAATAATTTCTCTCAACATCTAGAGTACTATTTTACCAAGCCAGTGGTCACCGTATAGTAGACCAGTTGGTATACAAAATACCATCATGACTAGAAAGGAGAATAGAAAACTCTAAAGAATATAAGAATAGTAGATTCAAGAAGTTAGTACCTCTTGAACTAACACAGAGAGTCATAAAACAAGAAACCCCTGCCTCCAGGGCTCTAACCAGACTTATATTGGAGAATAAATGACCATTCCTACCTGCATAGTAGAGAAGTAGCTGTGTTACTGCATCCATGGAACTTTCTGGAAATCTATTCTCTAGTTGCCCAGAAAGTCATATCTTATCCGAAGCACTCCACTGTGGAAGTGCTGAAGTGAGGAGCCAGTAGAAACTACTGCTAAGAGGAGGCAGCTGACCACATGGACTCTAGAAGCAGGGCACTAAAGCAGTCACCTGTCCTGTAGGAGTTTGTGCTGGAGACACTGCTCTCACAGTGTGGGAGCCAGGGGCTGCAGAAGTCAAGTAACCACATGAGCTTCGTGCTGGAGAGCTGCTTATGCAGTGGGGCCAGGTGCTAGCAATCGGCCCACATTGTAGGGTAGACTCTGATGAAGCTTTGCATTCTACAGAAGTCATTGATGAAAACATCAGAATGAGGGATAAAGGCCTCTTCTTCCTGTATTGTGTCTCCCTCACCATCTATGGACAAATCTTTAGGAGTTAGCAGCTGATAAAAGAAAATTATTTAAAGAAGCATATTACTCATGGCAGTAATAAATGGTGCTGCAGTTGAGATGCAACAAATAAAGACTCATATCATGTGGTGACCTGTGGAGACTGCTTCATGCAACAAGATCTACAGCTTGAGAAACAAATTAATAAAGGGAAGCAATGGAATTGGGTAAGTAAATTGGTGCCTTCTAGTCCTGTCTCACATTCATATGAGGCATGATGGAATTATCTAAGGAAAAATGTCAAAGAGCATCATAAATAAGGATGTCATTAGAAGTAGTTCTGTATTTAAAAATATTGCTGCAGGCATGTACAAAAAGCCATGACTATTAAAATAGAAGAACTACTTGTCTTTCAGAAGTGTATTGTCTATCAGAGTTAGAAAAATGCATGGTAAAATTTGCACTATTACTCATTGTTCTGAGACATGGCCTCAAACTCCGTAACAAAGGAATAAAGGAAACTGTTCTAAATTTATTACAATTAAGGAGGAATCTCATTAGTGGGGCTTCATTCTCAAAGAAGCTACAAATTAAAGTGAGATTGAAGAAGTAGAAATTGGGCAGTCTCACAAGACTAAGTCTAGGAATAGAGCATCCATTGAAATTCCCCTTTTGTAAAGTCTCACATTCCTTAGCACACAGCAGGGTATGACCAGCATTTTAAGCTATAGTCATCTTAGGAATCCTGTTAAAATATTTACTGTTGGAAATTCCCATCCCTGTAACCACACTATTTTAGTGGGAAATATTATAGACAGTGCTGGCTTCTCTTTTTTCTTTCTCTTTATAAAAATATTGGTTATGTAGAGGTAAGGTAGAAAATATTTATGCAATTGAATTTTATAGACTATTTTTAAATTCCATTAAACTACAAGTAATGGATCTTTGGGCTTCCTTTCTAGGAGAATGAGGCATTTTTAGTATATAGTGCTATTAGTCTTTGTACTTGCATAACTTGTCACATCAGGAACCTCCAGTTCCTGACACCTGAGGATTAACTGCACAATTACCAGTGACACTTATCTCACAGACATTTAAACAGTATAAAGTCAAGTACTGCAACAGTATTTTATATTCTTTTGCATACTACCACACTTCCTTTTACTGCAAATCTAAATGTTAATCCAGTTTTTCTTGCCTTGTGGAATTAAGGAACTTTATTAAATGGAACATGAATAAAGTCATCTATATTTTAGTTTATATTGGTTTCTGAATGAGAAGTGCTAGCATTTTAAATAGTATTTGGCAGATTTTCCTTGAAGTGGATCATAGGTTTTCTTTCTCTCCCTCTCAAATATCTTTTTATTCATCAAAACACTCTAGTTGTAACAGATCTGAAATTATGCTCATTGAGGTTACAAGGAGTGAAGTGGGAAATGGATTGTGAAATCCCTCAGTAGCACATAGAAAGGGTGCAGACAGGGCTGTATAACAATGAGAAGCGATTTTAAGTGCCCAAGCTCAACAATCTGTTTTCTTTATGCCCAGATTTTGGTTACACTGAGTTTCTGTTCATGGGATCTTTTTTTTTTTTTTTTTCAAGTTTCAATATTCTGAACTATGTTTTTGGTGACCAAGTGTTATTATACTAGTATAAAAACAGAGGAACAGAAGAACTAAGAAATAAGTAATTTCTAATATATTGTACCGCCTTTTAGTACCTAGTTTAAGCAATATTATAAGAATTCAGGAAACAGCTGGGCATGGTGGTGCACTCCCATGTGCACTGAGTTTAATCCCACTGGCTGAAGAGGCTGAGGTTGGAGGATAGCAAGTTCAAAGCCAGCCCCAGCAACTTAGCGAGGATCCAAGTAGTTTAATGAGGACCAGTGGCAAAATAAACAATATAAAGGGCTGGGAATGTGACTCAGTGGTTAAGCGCCCCTGGGTTCAATCCCCAATGACAATCAAAAAAAAAAAAAAAAAGAATTAAGGAAGCAAAGATGCATACATTTCCCCAACAAATATGCAATATGGCAGGAAGAAACACCTTGCGGTGGGCTTTCTATATTATCGGTATTATTATTATTTTTATATTTTAAATCCCCAACCATTACTACCTATGCAAGGTCTTTGAATTTATAGTTGCACTAATCTCCTCCATCTTTAGAACCAGCTACTAATGTCTTGTATATATGACAGTTATCCTGCAAGAAATATAGGCATGAACTGAACAAAGGAGTATAGACTCAGTTCAAGAAAAACAACTCACTGTGACTGCAGAGAGATTCTTTAGTTTGGAATATTTTTTAGGTTTTTTTTCCTATGATGGGTAATATCCCAAGAATGGATGACCTGTCCTCCCTTTCCTCCCTCTTTCCTTCCATCTTTCCTCCCTTCCTTCCTTTCTTACTTACATTTTGCCCATTTCAGACTAATTTTATTCAAGTTCATTCAAAGTTCAATTTATAAGGTCCTGATTTCTAAAAAGTCAGACTCCTTTTTTTTCCTCCTGTTTTTCTTTTTTAACCAACGCTCAGATTAAAAGACCTTCAAATCTTTTTATTCTTATAGCATATCAGTAGAACTCTGGTGCTCACCACTCTGCTAAAATTTTTAATTCATGTACTTTGTGTATCCCACATAAATACTACCATTTTATCCACTTAATATAACTCAAAGTTATAGTTAACAGAAAATATTCATTGTCCACAAGCCATAGAGTACAAAAATTTCAATACAGTAAGTGCTTTCTTAATCGTTGTATTTATGATGCCTGCTCAAAGTTTTCCACTGGTTTTTCAACAAAATAATAGTTCTCTGAAATGGTTGTGGAAAGGAGTTTTATGGATAAGAAATTTGGGGAGGAAATCATGCCATATCCTCCTCTGGAGATTCATAATGTGTATTAAGCCTCTGAACAAATACTGAAGTAGAGATATTTTGTTATAAACATATTTGGCTATGGAGTCTTTTCATTGCTAATGCATATAAATAATTCATGCAGCACTTGAAATTTATTTATCTTAGTTGATTCTTGTCAAGTTCTTGAAATATGACAAATACCGCAACTAATTTATGGATGAAGAATGGGATTAATAGATTTTCATAATTTTTTTCAAGTTGAATTCTATTAAGTGCAGGAGGCAGGATTTGAATCCTGGCACAAGTAATTTTCATTTCTTATATTGTCTCCAAAGCAACAAGAAGTTACACTTATTACGTGGAACTGAAGTGTATTAGAATAGATTCTGCATACAATAACTGTTGGCCTGACATATATATTGATACCTTCCCTCTAAGCCAGGTTCACATCTCTCTTTCTAGTCTTTTCCAGAAGGAAGAATTGCTAATCTAATTGGTCAAAGCCCAACACCTTCTGTGATCCAGGTTTGACAGTGGGCAATAGTATTGTTCCTTAAGAAAAGACCAACTATTTCACCCTTTCTCCCTAACATATTCTGGTTCTGATTTCTAAGGACAGGCTGAGGTCTCTCAGGACAGTTCATTCAGCATCCTTATCCATGCAGTTCATGAAGTAAGGTTAGGGTATCTATAGACCTAGTCATCTTAAGTTGAGGGAGAAATCCTTATGCCATAAGTTTCTGAAAGACTTAAATTTAGAAGTTTTTTACTGAGCTTGCATGTACAAATGTTAATAAAGTGCATTTTATTAACTTTTGACTACCGATCATTGTTTTAATAACCATGTTCAAGAGGAGCTAATAATACTTGAAAACCAAAAGTGCACTTAGAAACCATTTTGTAAATAAGACTAATCTGAGCACATTCTTGCACCAGCAATGTGGCCCAATATACTACAGAGCTAGGAATTACAGTCATCACTGTTAATATGAAAAAGCTACTATCTGTTGACTATGTATGAGGCAACATGCTTGAATATGTAAACAAATTTTATTTATTTAAATCATAGGGCTATCAGCCCTGTGCTTATCAAAATCATCCAGAAAGCTTTAGAATATGCTAAGACCCAGAGGTAGTGGATAAAAAATGATTGACTTACACTGAACATTGTATTTAAAATAACCATTTATTCAAATTCACTTAACACATAACTTGGTAATATTTTTACTTACAAATTATCAACAAATCTCCAGTGTAATATCACTGAAGAAAATTAGTTGCATTCCCAGGAACGTTTTGTACGAACTAGTTTTGCTTAAGTAATAGTTGCATGTATATTTTCCTTATGGACAATTACTATTAGGTAGTTAGTAATTTGGATCATTACTGACTTGGGTTATATTGAAATACTGCTAAAGAGCAAGATTATATTTTTCCTCTTATAAAGTCCCTGAGCTTTAGAGTCCCTTATTGACAACTTTCAAGTACTGGAATTTTATAATAATAATAAAAAAAAGTCGACATGGTTTTATTCATTCTGTTACTTACAAAATGCCAAGAGGGATTCCAGTCATAATAATATTATTGTGAAACAAAATAGGCTATAAAATAAGATTTTATTGCTGCAAAAGCCCAAACAATTCCACCTCTGTAAACAGAAGAGCTCTACTGTTATTGCAAACAAAGTGGAAAACAAAGTTACTACCTACAAAAAACAAAACAGTAGATATTGGAGTCTTGAGATCCTACATTTACATAATATCTTTTAGTGTACAATTGTCAAAGTAAAAGTACTTTATTTTAATGTTGATAATTTCCTTCAAAGCTATGATGGTGCTTTATCTGCATTATTTCTATACTCCCCTCAGAATGTTTGGAATTAACCCTGATCATTTAAAAACACAGATTCAATTACATAGGTGTTATATGTGTATTTACACAGAAATTAATGATAGAAACCAATGAAAATGAAACAATATTTATTTGAAAAATAACAACAAAAATACTTATATCAATATACATAGATGTTAATACATCTATGTATGAGTTAAATTTAACTCAATAATAGTAAATTACAAATTGTTAATCTTCTCAAGAACCAAAAGCATACTGCAAATTATTTTGGCAGATGCACACGCAAAAATGCCCATTTTTGAATATATAAATTAGATTTCAAATGATTTTATTTTATGAAAATATTGATACTTTCTTTCAAAATTATATAATTTAAGTGAATTTTAAGCCTATTATATTGACATTACAAAGCAATGCATTTCCATGCATCATCGTTTTATTGATAAACACATTAAGAGCTTATAACTATTTATTTCCTATAAACTATTTCCTTATTAGTCAAGTTATAGATTTTATTAAATAGACAAGGCCATTGCTTACAATTATTATTTCCATTATAAAATTTGCACTGAAAATTGATAAATTAATGTCATATTTCAGTATATGTGACCTGTAAAGACTTCCAGTAAAGAACCCATTCATGATTCTTTGCCATCCTCTAGTCCTCACATTATAAATCTCATTCTCCTTTCACATCACTTTCACATCTGAATCACACAGTTTTCAGTGCCACATCCCCCCTCTCTTTTCTGTCACCCACTCCCTATCACAATTAATTCTTCCTGTTTCTCCTTTCCTGAGCAAGTATCAATTGTTTCTATGTTTTATGCTTTTATTCATCAATCAGATATGGTCACTAACAGTTTGAAACAGATTCAAATATTAGGCATAAAATGAACTGAGCATATGTTTAAAACTTGGCAAATATTTTGCATTTAATGTTGATATAAGAATGTTTAACAAGAAACTCTAAGTTCATTGAGACTCAGGAGAAGCTTTTCATAGAAAGTAATATTTAAACAACAGCCCAAAGAATGAGTTGGGCTTAGCTAGATAAAGCTCGTGAGAGAAGGGAGTGTTCTAATCAGAGAATAGTGGATTCGAAGGTGTTAGGTTCCCTTTTGTGCATCTTACATTTCAGAATCTTTCCTTTATTAAAGATTAATAATATTCCTGTGTGTGTGTGTGTGTGTGTGTGTGTGTGTGGTGCGTGCATGTGTATATACACATGTATATACACCCCATATTTTGTTTTCCCATTCATCTGTCAATAAAGTCTTGGATTGCTTCCACTTTTGATTCTTCTCACCAGTGCTGCTACGAATGCAGGAGCACACATATCTCTTTGAGACCAGGATTTCAACTTTTTTGGGTATATATCCAGAAATGGAATCATGAATCACGTGGGAAATCTGTTCTAAATTTGTTTGAGGAAACATCTCACAATACCATTTTACATTCCCACCAAACACCAACTGGCATAAAATTTCCGTTTTCTCCAAATCCTCACCAGTACTTATTATTTACAGTTTTTTTTTTTTTTGGAAGTTGCCACCCTAATTAGCGTGAAGGGATATCTCATAATGGTTTTCATCTGATGTACCTTAATGATCACTGATGCTGAGCATCTTTTCATATGCTTGATGGCCATTCATTTATTCTTTGGAGAAATGTCTGTATTCAAGTCCATTGCTCATTTTTAAACTGCTCTTTGAGTAGTTGTCATCAAGTTTTTAGCATTCTGAATATATTGTAACATTAATGATTTATCAGCTATGTAATTTTCAAATACTTTTTCTTATATGTCTTGCTTTTTCATAGCAATAGTTTCCTTTGATAAACGGAAGTTTTAATTTGTATGAAGTCCCTTTCCTTCTGCTAGCTGTAACTTTGTGTCTTATTCAAGAAGTCTTTGGCAAATGCAATGTCATAAAATGTTTCCCCTACTCTTCTAAAAGTTTTAAAATTTTAGCTATTACATATTAGTTTTTGATGTATTTTGAGCCAATTTTTCTTCCTTTTTCTTTAATTTCCTTCCTGCCTTCTTTACTCTTCTTCTTTACTTCCATTTTGTCACCTCAATACTGGGGATTGAACCCAGGGATGCTTTACCACTAAACTGCACCCCTAACCATTTTGATTTTTTGAGAGAGTGCCTTGCCTGGGCTGGCCGCAATCTTATAATTTTCCTATCTCAGCCTCCCAAGTAGCTGGATTTACACGTATGCACCAAGACATCTGGTGATTTGGGGTTAATTTTTATATGTAGATTGGTTAAAACCCAACTTCACTCTTTTGCATTTAAATGTCCAGATTCCCCAGTACCATTAGTTGAAGACTATGTTTTCCCCATTGAATGGTTTTTGACATCTTTTTTGAAAATCATTTGACATATGTGTGAGAATTGATTTCTAGGATCTCTATTCTATTCCATTTAATCATATGTCTATCTTTATGCCAGTACCACATTGTTTTGATTACTGATGTTTGTAGTAAATTTTAATTCTGAAAATGTGAATTCTCCAGATATTTTTTTCAGAATTATTTTGACTGTTCAGTGTCTATTAGTTCTACATATAAATTTTAGGAGAGATTTTTCTATTTCTACAAAAAACACATAATTACTGGTTATTTTAACAATATGGTCTTCCCAGCTATGAATATGAATTGTATTTCTTTCAGAAATGTTTTCTATTTCTCAATAGGTTGTTGATTTGATATCTTTTTCATTTTTCAATGTAGGCATTTATACCAATTACTTCCCCTGTTAGTATTGCACTTTGTGCATTACATTAATTTATTATATATTTTTATTTTTATTTATTTCTAAGTATTTTCTAATTTCACTTGCAATTTCCATTGGTTATGTAACCATTGTTTAATTTCAACAAATTTGTGAGTTTTCTTGTTTTCCTTCTGTTAATTGATTTCTGAATTCATCTTATTTCTCTTTAGAGTAAATATTTTGTATTATATTCATCATTTTAAATTCATTGTAACTATTTGTTGCAAAGCATATGTTGTTATCCTGGAAAACATTTCACATGCACTTGAAACTAATGTGTATTCTGTTGTTGTAGAGTGTTGTGGGTGGATATGCTCATTAAATCCAATTTGTATTAATTTTTGCAAGCTTTCTGTTTCCTTATCTCCTGTCTAATTAATCTGTTCATTATTGACAATGTTGTCCTGAAATCTCAAATACTAGTTGGGTAGGGAGGAACATGGAAAAATAGGAGCTGAGATGTTACACAAACAGCCACTCAACTCTGACTGCATTTAGTAAATAAAAGTAGAAAGCAGCAATCTGAACACAGATACCCAATAGTTGGAGTTCACAGTTCTTATTGCCCATGCTGATTCCTGCAAACTGCATGCCAACTGCTTCAGAAATGCCTGTAAACCTCCCTGTCAAAAGGATGAGGCATGAGAAGCCAATTCGGTTAAGAGCTAAAATTGACTAAAACTTTCCACCATTTATCATCCAAACCTTCCCTTTAGAAGTTGCAAGCCTTGAATGGACATTATATTTCCAAATCAGTTACATAAGAAAGATTCTGCCAGTGCAGTTTTTATCTAGGTGGGAAGACATATTCCTGGTGCTTCCTACTCGGCCATCTGCCTGGAATCTTCTCACCTGTTTTTAGTTTTCTGAGTCAGGAAATTGACATTGAAGTTAGGTGACATAATAATCCACGATAACATTTTAAGTTGTCACTAAAAAATAGAAAATGTTGAATTTTATTATTAAATATTTTTGTGAAAGTAATAATTATATTAAAAAAGTAATTCCAAACAAATTGATACAGTTTTCCAAATGTGTTATTCAAGCTCAAGACAGCAATTTATATGTACATAAATTGGTCACAAAGTATAGGATATGATTAAGTAGAACATTTTGAACCATAGGGTACATTAAATTTCATCAGGATGTAATTTTGTGTCATCTTGACTGGAGTAAGGATGATGAATATATAGGGAATGCTTTGGTTTGAATGTGTCCCCAAATGTTCATGTGTTAGTAAGTTGGCCCTCAAAAGGAATAATATTAGACTGTGGAGCCTAACTGGGGATGATTGTGTCCTGGGCCAGAGCTTTCATGGATGTATTAATGTTGGCATCATGGGAGTGGTTTAGTTACTGTGATGAATCTGACCCTAGTACTTCCTCTTTCACAAGTTATCTTTAACCCTCTCTCCTTCCACCTGGGATGATGCAGCAGGAAGGGTTCCACCTGATTCTGTACAGATATAGCCATATGCTTGGACTTCTTAACCTCCAGAGTCATATGCCAAATAACTTCTTTAAATAAATTAAGCAGTTTATGTTCTTTTATAACAGCACAAAATACACTACGACAGAATATTGTACTTGGAAGTAGGGTGGTTGCTGTAATATTTGAAAATGGAAAGGTTTGAAGAAGCAGATTTAGGGGAAATGTCTGCATTGCCATGAACAGGGCATTAAGGTGAATCTGGTGAGGGATCAGAAGATGAAAAGAAATGTAGAAAAGTTCTAGACCTCCTTAGATAATATTTAAGTAGTCATGGTCAGAGTGTTGGTAGAAACATCTACAGTAACGACCATGCTGATGAAGTCTCAGATGGAACAGAAAAACAAGGTATTGAAAACTGTTGTGCAGACAGTCCTTATTATTGATTTGCAAAGAGCTTTGGAAAATTGTGTCTGTGCCCTTAGACTTTATGGAAGGTAGAATTTAGAACGATCAACTAAGATATCCAAAGGAAGAAACTTCTAATCAAAAATATTGAAGGAGCTAGTGGCTATTTTTTAACGGATTACAATAAGATGAGAGAGAGGGGGGAAAAGTGTTTTAAAGAGAGAATTTATCATTAAAAATGAAGAAGAACAAAAAGATTTGGAAAACTCTTAGCCTGGCCATGTAAAGAATAAAAAAGCATGTTAAAGAGGAACATTAGGGGTGAAATCAAACAAAGGTTTGCTAAAAATATTAGTACAGATAAAAGCCAGATTTTACCCATTAAAACAATGGGAGA
Organism: Glaucomys volans; assembly: GCA_020662805.1. Lineage (NCBI taxonomy): Eukaryota > Metazoa > Chordata > Mammalia > Rodentia > Sciuridae > Glaucomys > Glaucomys volans. Next base: position 42,591 of record JAJEJO010045908.1, on the reverse strand, counting down.
ATAATTCCAAAGGCATTTCAGAGATTTTCAAAGGTCCCCTGCCATCACATGTCCATAGCTCAAAAAGAGCAGAATGTTTCAGAGGATGGGTTGGTGTGCTCTCCATGCCATGCTGCCCAGCGCTCCCTTGCACTTCAGTGCAGCATTTCTGGCTGGCCCAGACATGGTTCAAACAGGCCCAGTTGCTACTCAGATTACTGATTTGGAATGTGCAGGCAGAATGTCCTAGTGATGTTCTCTTGGGGTTAATTCTGCAGGCATGCAGAATATAAGAGCTGAAGGGAAAAGAATTCTTCCACCATGATTTCAAAAGATGACACAGAACATGTGGACACCCAGGCAGAGGCTTTTTGCAGGAGTGGAGAAAGCAAAGCCAAACCCTACTAAGACAATGCTGAGGAGAAATGTGATACTGGAGAAGCTACTGGTTACCATTAGGGCAATGTTAGTGAAGCAGTGGGAGTGGAACTGCTTCTGATATTCTAAAATTATAGACCTACCAACATGCAGTTCCTGCCTGGGGGAACTATAGATACAAGACTATCTGTGAGAACTGTTTGTGGGCTGTCTTAAGCCTTCAGGGTTCAAACCTTCAGGTGGGTCCAGGAGGTTGCATATAAAGTGAAAAATTATTGTGGAGACTTAAGGTTTAATCAATTTGTTCTGTTGGGTTTTGGACTAATGTGGTGTCTGTTACCCAATTGTGGCCTATCTCTCCCTTTCAGCATGGGGAGATGTATCATATGCGTGTCCCACCATTGTGTTTTGGAAATAGATAAATTGATTTTCACAGGCTCACACTGGGGGGAAATTGGTCTTATTATATATCATGCTTTGAGTCTCACTCATCACTACCTTAGGGGAGACTCTGGAATGGAACTTTCAATTGATGCCAGAATGTACTGAGACTTTTGGGACTATGGGAATGTAATGATGTTCCAAAATTCTTGGAAGTTCTGTTCATGGTTTCTTACCATCATCTCTGTAGGGTGAACTTTATTTTCAATAGTATATATTTTATCTTCATTGCCTGAGGTTTCGCCTTCTAACTGATCTAGTCTGTTGTGATACTTTCCATTGAATTTTTATTTTGGTTTATTGCTTTCTTCATTTTAAGGATTTCTGCTCAATTCCTTTTTATGAGCTCTGCCTCTTTATTGAAGTGATCTTTCACTTCCTGTATTTCCTCTCTGATACTATCCTTTATTTTGAAAACCAGTCTATGTACTCTCTAAACTCCTTCTATGACATTTCTTCTACTGTGTTGTCTATAGATTCTATTGTTGGAACATCTTGGTTTGTTCCAACACACCAAGGCACTTTGTTTCTTTGTTTTTATCATGTTGTTTGTGTGTCTTCTTATGTAGCAGTATGGGTGTGAGGCAGTAGTTTATGCATTGTAGTGATATAGTGTACCTGAAGACTTCTAATACCTCACCTTTAAGGGGGAGACCAATATTAACAGCACCCAATGCAAACAATAAACAACCTTAAACCAAATGACTCCTGTTACAACATCTACAGTTTTGTTGCAATAAACAGAAATGATGTGCTCAATTATTGTCTATGGCTGAAAGGGATTGGAATGAATATGCTTTCTTTTCAATGTGAGAATGGCATGAATTTAGGGGGCAAGGTACAGAAATCTTCAGCGAATGAATGAGAAATATACCTTGTTCCTGGAAGTCACTGTAAAACCTGGTATGACAAGATTGATAACCACACCAAATTCATTTTTTTTCCAATATAAATAGTAGTTGCTTCAAGAACAAGGCAGATGTCTAAAAGGTAAAACAAAACAGAACAAAACACAAACATTGAGCTGTGCTCAGATGTCATCACAGCATTTGTCAACAATGCCAAAAAACTGTGATCAGTCTTTGCCAGTTACTGAGAGGAAAGAAAGCATCACTTAATAAGATTCACCCTACAGAAATTTCACTCTTAACTCTCAACTAATCCTTTGAAACATAAAAAATAAAGGAAACCATTTTCCTCCTCTATAAAGATATTAAATCTAAAATTCAAGGCAATTTAGAGATAACTTTAAATGAGAGTAACACAATAGCAAAAAACACTAACAAAATGAGTAGTACAGAGTATGAATTTATTTTAATATAAAGTCAAAACTAAACTTTTGGACTTATGATTATAGAACAAAATTATAAATATGTTTAAAATGTAAAATCATAAAAATAAAATTATATAAACAAATATTTATGTATATTTGTTAATTAATGTTAATATTAATAGTTAAATTAATCCATATAATCTTATAATAAATTAATTTTATAATACCCACTATGTCATGTATATAATATATAACAATTGCTTAATATCTTTTATAATTATACTATTTATAGTATTTAATTATATAATAAAATAATTTTATGATTATAAAATTATATATGGAATTATAAATATTTAAATATTTAAAATTTAAAAATTGGCAAAATTGAGAAATCATAAGAAGTTGGGAGGAAATTGGTGACTACTAACTAAATTATTTTCTTTTCAAGGAATCAGTTATTTCTAATTTTGGAATGTGTCTCTAGAAAACCAATGATTCCAATTAACATGTTTAATTTCCATTATATATTTTCTTTTTAACTTAGAGTGCTGTTTTGTGAAGCAACAACTGTAAGTTGAAATGAAGGTAGAGGTATCTTGAGTTCAGTAATTATGTTAATGTCATCATTTTTTTTCACAATGAAGTTTTTAAAAGTTGAACACAGCATGATATTAATGTGTCATTGTTAAGGATACCTCTACACACATTTCTTTTTCTTGCTTTCTATCAATCTCTTTAAAAATATGAAAATGATACACAGATGAATGTATAATCAGATTTGACAAGTTGTTAGATCTTTTTGTGTGTTTTCTGTTTGTATGTCTTATAACAAACACATTTCCTATTTACAAAAAAAATGAGGTGATTTTGTCATCAGAAGGAAATAGAAAAGTGTGAGGAAAATCATGTGAGCTAATTCCTCAACATTCATTGTAGTTAACAGATTTGGTTTAAAGCTAATAAATACTATTTAAAAATAGCAAAATTACCACCAGGATACCTCTGAAAAGAAGATTTATGTCCATTACCTAGCATAGAATAATGAATAATTGTTCCTTATAATTACTGCAGTAATGTTTGATTAAAAAAAAAAAAACAGATGCAACTGATTGATTTCTTTGTAAATACTTCTTCCTATCAAGAAATCAATCATGCATTTCAGCCCGTCACAGTAAGTATATGAAGGATAAATTCACTTGGTGAGCAGACCTTAAATACCAATGCTATAATCAATACTTTGCCTAAAGTTGTAAAACAATGGATAATGTTTCCATAATCTATGCAGACTTGTTTTGAACATTATTCATGTCTATACATCTTCAGTCATCTCAGAGCATAACCACACGTCAAATTTGAAATTAGTAAAGCAACATAACTTTAACTCTATGAAAATTAGGAAAGTATTCCCTTTTTTAAACTGACTTTAATATATATGTATGATTTATATATAAAAAGGAATATATTTTTTTAATGGTAGATTATATATGTATATATTCACATACACATTCATAAATATATAAATTTTGGTATTATGGTTGTTATATAATACTAAAATTATCACTTATTTAAGTGCTTTCATGCATGAGTTTGCATACTGCATGCTTAATAAATTAATCAGATTCCTACAATATATTTCACTTAAATTTTAACTGATTGATTCACTGATTTCATGCTGAGTATAATTTAGTTGGATTTCAAAGAAAAGTATAAAATGCAGGATAATCTGCACAAGTCCCCAACTGTTAGAAAAAGCCATAGATTGAAAGTTAAAGTCTGTAGAGTCACAATATTTAAGAGTGACAATGGAACAAAAAAGAGAGCATCCTTTGGCTATTACCGCAACACAGGGATGGTCATGAGGAGTACAACTGTCCATCAGCAGTTATTATCATGCCACAATACTTTCCTACTAATCACCACTCCAGTGCTATTTTGTCCATTAGTCATAGCTAGAATGATTTAAAAGCCCAGGTCAGTCCCTCCATCGTCAGGGTAACTACTAAGCATGCTCTATCCCATTGTTTGAAAACCTCAGGAAACAACAATTAGTAACATCCTTCTCCCAGATTAGTAGAATGCAATGTTTTTCAACATGTGATAATGCTATTAAGAGCTTTTGTTGGGATGGAAGACCCAATCACCTGTAAATTTAATAATTGACTCACATGGCCATTTGTCCAGATCTGACCTTATTAGGATAATGTGAACAGTGTTATGGGAAAAAACAAAACAAAGCACAATATTCAAGCTTGAGATCTCAGAATATTCTGTCAGAAAGACTTTGAAAAATATCTTGTGCACAGGCCATTTAGTGGGCATAAAATTGCCAAAATGAGGTCATGAAAAGAAATTCATTCACAGGACTCTAACTTTATAATAGAGTCAAATAAGAACAATGTTTATCAATTAGCTAAATAATCTTACTATTTCCTGTTATCTTGTGAGTATGGATTCTGTCTAATGAATTATACTCAGAAAAATTCCTTCCCTCCTTCCTTCATTCCTTTCTCCTGCTCCACCTCCTTTCCTTCCTCTTTCTCCTCCACTACTTCCTTCTCTCCTTTTCCTTCTCTTTCTCTCTCTCCCCTCTCACCTCCCCTGTAGACAGATATAATTTTAAGACATATAACATGCTCTAACATATTTAACTTGTGAAGTACCTTACTTCCCTTTGCCTTAATCTGAAATTACTTTGGCCTTATACATCATCCAAATAATTATTATAGAATTTTCATGTAAATAAAATAATGTCTGCTAATTCTGACCACAGCTGTTTGCCCACCAAAGAGAATCTGGCTCATGTCTGGAATGAGAATCTTTTTCTGTGATGTTCATGAAGGGAATCTAGAAAAAAAAAGTTCATCTCTCTTTCCCCTGACCAAATGGAAATGACTATAAACTTTCTATGTGAGCACTATCTGTAGTCATGTATTCCACATAGCTTAAGGAAAAATTGATTGAGTGGAAAGTTAAGTCTTATAGAGAATGTTGGTAAAGGTATGGCAGTGTATAACACTTTATTCATTGCTCCTGATTTCCATTTCTATTTTAATTATCTTTATAACACAATTTCCTATCTTTTAAAGCTATGTCAAGAGCAGAATTGTTTGATGAAGAATAAACTCTTAGAAGGTAATTATGAAAGTTCCAGTTAAATGTTTAAAACCATGTCTCTCCCCTGGAGTTCAGAAATCCTTAGTCAAATAAAGAATATCTAATTCAATGAAAATCATTGCAGTTATTAAGGTATACGTGGGTGTCAACTATTATTAGTTTCTAAGAAGTAGATTATTTGTGTACAGGTTAATCAAGAATAATCTTAAGAACTATACTTGTAAGTGGAAGAGGAAAGTAAATCGGAATGAGGAAAATGTTGAACCCTGTTGGGTTTGCACACAGATCTCTGCTGATCCTACAGGAAGCTGAAGCTATCAAGCTGAGAAGGGTTTCAAATATGCCTTTGATTGGAGCAAGGAGAGGTTGGGATTTGCATCCCTATCTGCCATCATTGAATGCTGGCAGTGGATTTTGTCAGAGTACAATTCCAGTTGAAGGAATTTGCTATGAGTTACTAGTAGGTAGATATTCCAGGTTAATGTGAAAATGATTACCTAAGTACAAGTCCTGGGCATGAGTTTTGAGTGGCATACCACTAGATTAGGTAAAGTGGCATTCCTAATCCCTGCTTAATTCCTGTTTAACTAATCATTTAAAGAAATTAATTAGTAATATATTCACCCTTGTGACTCTGAAACTAATAAACTGTGCGGTGAATGAGAGGACAGAAATGAACAACAAACAAAAAAACTATCTCCAGTGGATATTTTTACTTTTACATATGAGAATCAGGGTGTGGGATGTAGAAGGATAGCAAGAGTCTACAGATTGGTAAACGCTTTGTTTATTCAGTGTAATTGATTAATTATGATCCTAGGATAAATTAATTTATTCAAAGACATAGAGATATGATTTTAAATGAGAGGAATTACATAATCTATAGATGTTTATTGTGGTTTTTTGACTGTGATGGCATGCATTGTAGGATCCATGTGAGGAGAGACCTAGGGGCCAGAATAGAATAAAAACCTTGCCATATGTCTTATAACATCTTCTATACTCACTTCATCAACTAACCCAGCTCTGCAACACAGACACAATATTTTATCTAACAAAAACATAATTTCTCTTCTGAGATTGTCAACCTCTTATATTTGCTAATCAGAAAAAAATTAAAACTGAAAAGACAATAACTCTTCATGTTTTCCATCAAGTGCACATGCTGTGTAATAAGGAAATTATTATATTTTATATTATAAAAAATTCTTAGTATATTCTGTCTACCCTCACCAAATATCCTAGACATTCTTCACTATGTATCATTACTTTAAAATTCCAGATTATTCACAAACCCAAGTAGTGGAGAAATATTTCTTCATAACCACAGGATCACTGAATGAAATTTTCTTACCAGTGTGTTGGCAATGATGGAAATTCAGTGACAGAAAACATTTGCAAAATATTAGAATGCAATTAGAGTTCCAGCCAAGAACATTTGGATCATTAAGTTTGCAAAATTAGTCATAAATAAGTCTAAGTTATTCTCAATATTTTTATGAAACTAAAATAAACCATATTTATTTAGTATTTTGTCAAGTAGAGGTGTATTTTCTTTTTAAATTGGAAATTTTATTTTAGTACCTAATTTTCTCTGCTGATCAAATGTCTTTAAAAACAGTGTTTTTATTCTTATTAATATCATCAACTAAAAGGAAATGAAGATTATGTTCATTAAAATAATACATTTAGAGAATTGATATTTTAAAATTTGAAATGGAGCAAAATTATTAAAAACAACCACTTGTTTAATAAGTTTGGAAATTTTTGTTGTAAAGAGAAAACTTTGAAGTTTGAAAACCTTAGATTTTTTTCTCATTACATTGTACTTGGTGTTTCACAAGAAAAAAAATAGCATTCTTATTCTGAAGATTTTATATTTTTTCTGTGACACTCTGAAGATGTCCTTAAATCCATAGTCTATGTTTAAACTTTGTGAAATTTATCTTAGAATTTAGAGATGTTTTCTCACTTCATACCCTCTCCAAAGTCATCCAATTCCATGACTTCGCTTGCCATCTATAAATAGATGATTTCCAAGCTTTTTATCTCCTAACAGAACTGTATCTAAAAATTCAATTCAATGTAGGCAATTGTCTATTCACATTTCCACTTGTATATCTAAGTGGCATGGAGAACTGCATTTACCAAAGCCTGACCTCCTGATAGCCACTTTCAGATGTGCACAAAGAAACTTCCATGTGCTCTAACCAACCCTCAGTTTCTAGCAAGTTTCTTATGTCAGTCAGTGTGTTAGTCAGCCTTTTTTTACTGCTTGACCAATAGACCTGACAAAAAATTTTTAGAGACAGAAACTTTTATTTGGTAGTTATATTTTCTGAAATCTCAGTTCATAGACAGCCAGTTCCATTTTTCTGAGTCCAACAGAAGGCAGAAGTCCATCATAACAGAAGACTGTGGTAGAGGAAAACTTCTAAAGAAAGCAGAGAGAAAGAGCTCTCTACTCAACAGGGACAAAACCTAAACCTCAAAGGTAAGCCCCCAGTGACCCAGCTCCTCCTGCCATACCCTACTTACCCACAGTTACTGTCCAGTTATTCTGTATCACTCATTAATCATTAATTAATTAATGCACTGTTTGGGTTGAAACTCTAATTACTCAATCATTTTACCTCTAAACTTTCTTACATTATCTATTACAGGAGCTTTTGGGGTTTATCTAAAATAAAATACCCATAATGTTTTATAGATTTCCTCTATGCATTCAATTTCAAAGAGTTCTTTCTTAGTCTTCCTGCTCATGTCATTTTCTTATCTTATGGATACAATATATTTTTGAATATTTCTAAATATACTAAATTATATGTTTTTTAAAATTTTTTCTTACATATTTCTGGGTTTTTTTTTCACCTATAGATTCCCTTGTCTTAGTCTAGAAAATATAATTTCATATTGAAGAGTAAGGTAATATAATGACTTACATAATTTCTGTTCAATTGGTAGAGTTCAGGTAAAGTAAATGGAAAATGAATCAATTATTTAACAGAACAGCTATCATTTGACTTTGGGCAAACTAGAAAAAGGCAATCTTTTCACTGGGTAAATGAAGCCTTGGCACATGACTCGGGGAACAGTGCAAGGAATGCTTTAGCGTCCACTTACCTTCTTGTCCAAATATCTTCTTCAGGGTGCAAAGTACACAGCATGTTCTTTGGCCCTTGGGCTATGGAGACCTTATCTGCTAGATTGGCAAGAGGCCAAAACATTCCCTTTAACTGCTTCCCTTCTCTAAGAAATTTAATTTATTTTTTATTGAGGAAGTCTCTGAATTTTGTTCTGTGCTGAGGACTTGATTCTCAAGTCATTCTGCCCTTAATAGTAGTTAGAAAGTCAAGCAGTTAAAGAATGAAATAAACATCATTTCTTCCTTAGTTTTCTGCCTCATTTCTTCACTGCTATGCATGGTACCTGCAACCTCTAGGTCTAGAGGCTCTTCAGAGTTCTGCTAGGGAGGTCTGCTTTGTTCTGTCTTAGAGTTTCCCTGCAGGAAGTTACTTTCTTTACTCTCTTCCATCTGTCATTTCTCCTTCTCAATTTCCATCTTTTAGAAAAGGATGCAATAAATTTTACTGATGCCATTTCTTCTTTTATGGATTTATATTTTTATTTCTTTATTATCATTTTAATGAGGTTTTAGTAAAAAGAGAAGATAAAGCATTTTGCTCAAATCACCTCTTTAATAAGAAGCCCACTAGGCATTTTAAAGTATCCTCACAAATTATGTTTCCTAAACATCGTACCATTCGTAAATGTTTAAGTGCAACATTTCCATTTGTTGTTTTGATGAGGCATTCCATAATTGTCATGTTTTATTTACCTATGTTGACTTAGTTTTAAGGAGTTTTACACAGGCGTCTAGTAGCTACCAGGATGGGTTTTCCTTCTTGGACCCATTTCATTGTTAGTTAATATCTTGTGAGACTTTAAACAGGTTATGCAGCATCCAAACTAGTCCCTCCCCATTTAGAAGTTACATTTTTCTGCAATCTGCTGACATTTTCTATTACCCACGACTATGTAACAGACAGAGATATTAGTGACTAAACCTGAAACTGTTTTTTTTTTTTCCTGAGTCTGTGATTTGCCTGGGCCCAGCTGAAAGGTTCTTCTGGATTCTCATAGCATTTTTTCATATGGCTTCAGTCCAAGTATTTAAGGATGGGGATCTCAAAATGGCTTTACTTGCATTCCTGGCATCTTGGTAGGAACAGCATCCTTTCTCTTGTGTGTTCGTTCAGACTAGTTTACAATTTTGCTAAATGATAACTGATTGTAAAAGTGATGAAATAAGTCAAACCCAAAAAAACCAAAGGCTGAATGTTTTCTCTGATATGTGGATGCTAATTCACAAAAAGGTGCGGGGTGGGTATAGGGAAGAACAGAGTTACTTTAGATTAGGTAGAGGGGAGAGAAGGGAGGGAAAGCGGGTAGGAATGATAGTAGAGTGAAACAGACATTATTACTTCATGTACATATATGACTGCATGACAAATGTCATCTGTATAATCAGAAAAATGAGAGATTACACTCCATTTATGTGTGATCTATCAAAATGTATAAATGTATTCTACTGTCATATACAATTTATTAGAACAAATGAATATTTTTTAAAAAGTGAATGTTCAGATAAATCAACTCAGTGTGTAAACACTTAGTAGGCCTTTATTTGCCTCAAGATTGCTAATGACATGTCCCAGATGCCAAAGGCAGTCTTGTGGCAAAGCCAGGGTTACTGTGGTTAGAAACTAAGTAAGGCGATAACTACCAAGAAGCATGGTGCTGACCACCATATAGTACCAAGACATATTTTTGTTTTGATAATGTGACTGTTTGGAGAAGGATTACAGGATTATTTTGAATCACTATGTGATTTATTTTTAGGGGAAATATGTGAAAGTTCCCAACAAAGTGCATTACTCCTGCTATATTTCCTGCCTTCCATTTCATCTCACTGGACTCACCTGCTAAAGTTCAAGGTACTACCTATAATGATTTCTGTATTGAATCACTGGGAGCTTGATTTCAAAACAGTCATTAAAGGATTGCGCCCTGCAGCCTTCACATGTCTCTAGGCGCTGTGTATGTGTTTATGCCAACCGTATTCCCTGCACTCCTTATTTCTTCACATGGCATGATGTTTCTCCATTATTCAGAGTGCTCAATCCTTATTAGTGCTAGGAGATCGTCCATTCTTCAGGGATTGTTATGGATTCTTCTTTTTCTATAAGACTTTCTTTGATAGACATGTCTTAATTCTCTCTTCCTTGATCTACTCTTGCATTTATAAATCTGTTAACTCTGCCAAGTGTTACACTCTAATTATACACACAGGCACAGGTGCGCATGCACACACACACACACACACACACACACACATAGATACATATATGTGTCATTCTCCCTTTTAGTTGAAAATTAAAATCAAACCTTAGTGATAGTGGGATATTTTATTTGTATAAGGTCACAGGCAAAATATTCTACACATAAAAGACCCCAAATACATATTTCTTGAATATAACAATCATTACAATTATTATAATTACATTATGTGTCAGTTACTTCTCAGATGAAAAGGCATCCCAGGGGGGTATGGCTGCAGACATGTCAATAACTTTTTAAATGCATTATGTGTCTTAACTCAGTCTCTTTCTTTTTCTCTCTTTCCCTCTCTACATACAAGACACACACACACACAAAACCCTAAGAAGGAGGTGATTTTTATAAAAATATCTACTACACATTTAAGGTAACTTAGGCTAAGAATGTCCCTTCAGAGTTTCATGGTGAATGGATAGTGGAATGAGCATTTGAAGCCAAAAAATCTGAACCAGAAATCATTATTTCACTCTATATGCCAACTTGAATTCTTATTGACTTAAATTTCTCAAAGAAAATGTGTTTTAGGAAAAATAAGAATTTTTAACTAACTTTTTTTTTTTTTTGGTTAGCTTCATGTAGACTCATAGACATCCACAGGGAAAAAGGACTTTTGTATTTACTTAATGTTAATAGCCTCAACGCATGACAGAGCTAGCATTAGTGATTTGCTCAAGAAAGACCTAAGACACAAATTGGGATTTTCTGACTCCCTAACCAGTTTAACATATCCTCACACAGATTTAATTTCATACAGGTCCAATCTTTCCGCAACTATGGATTTAGCATATAAGAATAAGAATTTGAGAGGACTAAAATCAGTTGTTTTGAAACAATTTTAAAAGAAATTCTGTAGTCAATTCAAAAGATCTCATTTTCCCTGAAACTAGGAGTCATTTAAGAAGTAACAGCAGCAATTAACTAGTGGGAACATATATATGTATAAGAGAGAGAGAGAGAGAGAGAGAGAGTTGTTTGTAGCACTATGTATGTGTATGTGTGTGTATATATTTGAGTGGAGAAAGATCAATCATAAATCTACAATATGCATAGTGACTGATTTGAAAATTGTAAACACATCTGAGCACCTTAGCATCTTGAAATTTCTAAATATATATTTCATGATATTGAGGACTTTGAAAATATTCAAATGCTGAGAAAAAACTTATGGAAAACAAGCAATAGTAGAAAAGTAGAAAATGGATCATTAATAAGAATTTTCAGTCTTTTCAAAAATTGGCTTTAAAATCATTTCATTAACAATAGTAAGCCTTGATATAATTAGAAAACTCCTCACAAACTATTCCATCTGATAACAGTGAAATTTTATTATTTTTCTAAATGTCTCTGAGAACTTTTTTCCCCTTGGTAAGGGGATGTAATTATCACCAATTTCCATCTTTGGCTTACTTTTCGAATAAACCAAAATGAGAACCTTCAAATATTTTACCACTGGAAAGTTCATAATGGCAACATAGTAATTTCAGAATTCTCATTATGGAAAAAATGGGAGAATTTTTTTTTCATATACTTAACCATGCCTATTTCTTCTAAATACTAACACTGAAATGAACATTACCTGAAAGACTCCATAGTAATTCAAAGACAACTTCTGAGAAATTTTACTTATTATAATTTTACTTATTATAATTTCTATTTAAAATCGCAACGTAAAATCACATTTTGTTGTTTTTGTTGTTAAATGGAATAATTCAAAGTCATTTCTTATTCCATAAACATAAAAGTAAAAATACAGTAAGATTGCCTTCATTTTAAGCTGCACTTTTCTTCCATTAAGTGATTTTTGAGAACATTAAATAATAATGTTATTCTAAATCACATGGTTTATCAAAAACAAAATTTTATGACTTATTTGGTTTCATCTATGAATGAATCAGGATTCAGTCAGTAAAGTAGAGATTATTCCTTCTTAAAAAATAAAATAAAAAGGAATAGGGATTGGGATTTAATTCAAGGAATTGGTTAAACTGTTTTTGAAATGACTAACAAAAGAAATAAGAAATAATGAGATACCTCCACAGAATTTCAAGGGCAGGAAGTTATCGACTTCAACAAAATTGAGAAATAAAGAAAGTACATTAGTAAGGCAGAGAAATTGAAGTCATTAGAAGGAAACTAGAATTCTAGCAGGCAAACTCTACCCTACACAGAACTGAAACCAGGTAAGGAGCAGTCATTACTAGAGGGAAGGAGAGGATGTAGCCACCTCAAAGGATGCCATGAAACAAAGGCACTTCTAATTAGTCCACAGGTTACTTGTTTCTAAAGGATAAACCATTGAGTTATATGCAATTTTGGAGTTGAAAGCAAACCATCAATTGATCAGCAAAGTTCAGAAATATAATTTGTCTTAATTATATTTAAATATAATTTTAAAGCATATCTACAATAATTCAAGAATATTTGGAAAGGGTTTTTACTGCAATAATTTCATTTCTGAAAGTTAGAGAACAGCACTTTCCAATAATGCTCTCTATGAAGATGAAAAGTTTATGTCTGCATTGTGCAATATTTTAATTACAAACCACATGTGGCCACTGACAATTTGAAATTTGGTTAGTGTGACTGAGGATTACTTTATTTAATTAACTTTTATTAATTAAAAATTACTAATCAATTTTAATAAATTTAAAGACCCATGCGCTCATATTAGTCACCATGTCATACTACACTGATCTAGCTATTAAGATAACCAAATTGCCTCAAACCAGTTTGTATAGTTAAAATGTCTTTGTAATTTACCTGAAACTTAATTACTAAAGAATGGTTAATAATTTTGTCAAACTCCAGAAGAGACAATAATCATAAATAAATTATGTATTATGTAATTAAATTCTTAAATGTAATGACTTCAGGGTTTACTTACTTTCCTCTCATCTTCCTAACATTTTTTTAAGTATATTCAGAGTTTACAAGGACTATCTACTCTACTGAGAAATCTTTTCCTCAGGTTTTCAAAAAAAAAACAAACAAACTTTTTTTTGCTAAATTATTCATTTTCTCCTAAAGTTATCAAAGAAAAAAATGTGTTTATACTGGATATGTACTCAGAAAGATTTTTTGAGTGAAACTGGCACAGAAAAGACCTCAGTTAAAGAGACAGAGAAACATAAAGAGAAGAGAAGTATCTTAATAAACGTCATTGCCAGGGTGAGAAGGCAATTGTGATACCCTTTCTCACCCATCCTAATGTCATGGCACATACTCCTACAGCAAAAGGCACACTAACAAGACAATAGTACAACAAATTTATTCAATCACAGTTTTATGTAACCTAAGAGACTTCAGAAATGAAGACCCAAAGACCAGGGAAAACTATTTTTATGCTTAGGTTGGATGAAGAGGTAACACCATTTATAAATGTGATTGGACAAATTAGTGTAGTTGAATGCACTCAGGAGAGACCCAGAGGAGGCTGGCTGTCCAGGATCTTATTGGCATTTGTGAATGTTGCTTCCTTTCAGATAGAGAGCAGAACCCCTCTGGCATGAAGGTCTTCTGACCTACTGTCAGACAAGGCAGTTCAGAGATTTTTTTTTTTATGTTCAACTCCTACCAGAAAGGTGATGGAAGAATAGTATTTCTAGTCTATAGGTCTAAGCTTTGCTTTCTTACATAATTGAAATAATGGGAAAAAATGTATCATTTGAATGTTATCATTCACTTTAAACCTCACATTTTCTCATGTGATTAAATCTTCACGACACATTTTTGATGAAAATATAGCACAAACAGATCTGGATTTACTTCATAGTTTTTAACTTGTTCATCATACAGGTTGCTTTATTTTTGTATTTAGTTAGTGGTGCTGGACATTGAACTCAGGGTTTCCTGCTTGCTAGGCAAATTCTCTACCACTGAGCTACATCCTATTATGGTTTAGATGCGATGTCCCCAAGAGCTCATTTGTGAGACAAGGGAAGAAGGTTTATAAGAGAAATGATTGGGTTGTAAGAGTTTTAACCAAATTAGTGAATTAATCCCATGCTAGGGATTAACTGAGTGGTAACTGAAGTGGTAGAGTGTGACTGGAGGAAGTGGGAATTGGGACATGGCTTTGAGGTATATATTTGTATCTGTCTAGTGGAGTTCTCACTCTCTGCTTCCTTCTGGTTACTTCTGCCCTCTTCTTCTGCCATAATGGAGCTGGCTGTATATGGACTGAGAGGTCTGCAACCATGAGCTCTTACAGAAACTTTTCCTCTTGTACAGATGTTCTGTCAAGTCCCTTAAGTCACATTGGCAAAAAAGCTGACTAAAACAATCCCCAACCGTAGGTTACTTTTTAATTTTATTTGAACATATTTTGAATTATTTTTATATCAAAATTTTGTATAGTTACTAGGTCAAGTGTTCTATTTTTAAGTTTCTGGATACAGACTACTAAACTGCCATCTGGAAATAGTGATTAACTTTCAACTCATCTGAAATATATAAGATTATATAATAAATCTATTATAGATAGAGTGAGAAACAATCCAAATTTGGGTTATAAATTTGATATTGAAATATTACTTATAGACTATAGTTACTGAAACAGGACTGAGAAAGATTAATTTTAACTGCCATTAGGATAAATGGTTCTGAAGCTTTATTTTACAGAGGTATCACTAAATTAAAAAAGATTTATGTTTTAAGTCTAAATTTTTAAGACAGAAGATGGAATAGGATTTCACTAAAAATGAACTGATAGGATCCTGAAAATAAAATGTAGATATTGTGATGGTCGCTTTTATGCATCAACTTGACTTGGCTATAATCCCCACTTATTCAGTCAAAAACTAATGAAGTTGTTGCTGTGAAATAATTTTATAGTTGTGATTAACATTTACTATTAGTAGAGTTTAAGTAGATTTTCCTTAGACCTCATCCAGTTGAAAGGCCTTAAAAGAAGAATTGAGATTTTTCTGAAGAAGAAAGAGATTCTATCTACAGATGGTGCTTTATTTTCTGCCAAAGAGACCCCAGTGGGACCTTCCTGACAGTCAGTTTGATGGATTTAGAATTTGCCTGTTGAGCTTCCATTATGGCATTGGCCAATTCGTTGGGACTTGTACTGGTTCTATTTTTTTCTATTAGAACCCTGATCATATGGATATTAATACCAGTAGTATTTACCTAGTGAAAGACATGATTAAAATAAGCATATATTTTGCATATTTTTTCTAGAGTTGAATGCTCTGGTTCAATTAACTTCTTTTTGCATTTTGTGTAATTATTTTGTAGAACTCAACCATTAATTTTTTTTATCCAACCATGTTCCTCTTCCAGTCTTCCTCAAGATTATTCTTTGTGATTCCAACTTTATCCATTCTAAGATAGAGTCAATACAAGCACAATTCTTTATCACCTCATTACTGAAATCCTTTCAAATTTGCCCTCTTTTATTTACAATCAATCTTAATACCTGTCATAAGACTGACAAGGTCCTGTATCACCTGACCCATACCCACCTCAACATATCACTTGTCACACTCCTACTTGTTCATATTGTGTTAGTCAGCTCTCCTTTCTGTGTTGTTCGAAAGCTCATGTCCTACCCCATTGTATCCCTTACTCTTAATAATTCTTTAATTTTCAGCTATGTATCCCTTTTTATAGAGACTTTGCTGAAGACTCCATATTATTTTTGTCCTCATAGAATTTTCTTTTCTCTTAATCTTTACAATTTTTCTGTATTTTATTGGTGTATTGTAAGTATCCATAATGGGATCTTTGATTTTTACATATTTATACATACATGCATATAATATAACTCTATAACTTGGTCAATCTCATTCCCCAGTTTTCTTCTTCCCCTCCTCTTCTCTCTCCACCTGGTCCCTTTCCTCCATTTTATAGATGTCCCTTCAATTTTCATGAAATCCCCCACCTTTCTTTTTCTTTTTCTTTTCTAGCTTCCAAATAAGAAAGAAAACATATGAACTTGACTTTCTGAGTTTAGTTGATTTTGCTTAACATGTGTCCTACCCATTTTCTTGTCAGTGACATAATTTAATACTTCTTTGTGGCTAAATAAACTGCATTGTGTATACATACATTTTCCTTATACATTCATCCCTTGATGAGCACCTAGACTTGTTCCATAGTATGGTTATTGCAAATTGTGCTGTTATAAATGTGGATATGCATGTGTGGTTGTAATATGCTCACTTTAGTTCTTTAGAATAAATAAAATGAGTGGTATAGATGGGTCATGTGGTGGTTCAACTTCTTGCCTAGTAAGGGAATCTCTATTGATTTCCATAGTGGTTGCAACTGAAATTCCACCAACACTGTAAAAACAAATATTTTTCTCCACACCCTCTCCTGGTCATTTATATTTATTCTTTTGAAAAGTGTCTATTTTGTTCATTTGCACATTTATTATTCAGGTTATTTAGGGTTTTGGTGTTAAGTTTTTTGAACTTTCTATAAATTCTGGATATTAATCCTCTTTCAGAAAAACAGCTCGTAAATTTTTTTCTCCCATTCTGTAGATTCTTTATTCACATTCTTAATTTGTTTGCTGCTATTCTTGGTATTATTTCCTGAACTTTAAGAACTCTTTGAAAATGTTATTTCCTATGTCAATATGTTGGAATCTTGACCCTACATTTAATTTTATGAGTTGCATTGTTTCTGGTCTAATTTTTTCTTTGATGTGTTTCATGTTGATTTTTGTGGAGGGTGAGAAATAAGAATCTATTCTTGTTCTTTTACAAGAACTGTTCTGATGCTAATACTGGGCTGTTTTTATTACTATATCTCTATCATATAATTTGATGTCACCTATTACAATGCTTCCAGCATTGCTCTTTTGACTTAGATTTCTGGGTCTTTATTCTTCCAAATAACTTTTACTACTGTTTTTTCTAGTTCTGTGAAGAATGATATTTGTTTTTTGATGCAGATAGCATTGAATCAGTATATTTATTTTGGTAACATGGCCATATTTGCAATATTAACTATGCCTATCCATGAACATGGGCAGTTTATTCATCTTCTAATGTCTTCTTTATTTTATTTCTTCATGTTCTATAGTTTTCAATGAAGATGTCTTTCATCTCCTTGGTTAGAATTATTCCTAGCTTTTCTTTTTTGTTTGTTTTGTTGTTGTTTCATTTAGGCTATTGTGAATGTGATTATTTTTCTGATTTCTTTCTTAGAAGATTTGTTATTCATTCTCGGTGTATAAGAAAGCTATTTGTTTTTGTACTTTGTAACTTGTTTTGCTGAATTAATCAGCTCTAACAGTCTTCTGGTAAAATTTTTTTTTGAATTGTCTGAGTATGCATCATATTATATGCAAACAGTGATCATTGACTTCTTTTTCCCCTATTTTCATCCTTTTATTTCTTTTGTTTAATTGCCCTGGAAAGAATTTCTAGTACCATATTTAATAGGAGTGGTGAAAGTGGACATCCCTGTCTTGTTTAACATTTTAAAGGAAATGCTTTCAGTTTTTCCTCATTTATTATGATGTTGGTTTGGGGTTTGTAACTGAGGCAGTCAAAATCAGTGAGGATGAATGATCACTGCCTTTTCTGCTTCTTCATGGGCTATACACCCCCTGGAGAGAGAAAGAGAGAGCAATAGCTCAGGGTTGTTAAGCACTTCCTCTTTTTGTGTTACTCACCAAGTTCCCAGCTGGAGTGGTCTAAAACTAAAGTTGATTGAAATAACTTTCACCTTCCTTCGTCTCAAGTATAAGTAATTACAACATGGGAAGTACTGTCTATTGGAGTGTTGTCCAGACAGACCAGATGGATGCGCTCCCAAGATGGAGGTGATGTAGAGTTAAAAGTGGGAAGTTAGGACATTTGGGGTATAATCTCTACTCAGGCCTTTGAAGCTTTATTTATTTTTTTTTTTTCCTTGCTCTGGAGAGATTAGATCAACACACCCTTAGGTCCAGAGAGATGCTGATCTCTGCTGGATGTCAGGAGCCTCCCAAAAACTCTGCTTGTAGGATGGGGGAACCAATCCTCCAAACTTGCACACTTCACTGTCCATGAATAGGTCTTCCCAGGCTTAGTCCCTGAGTATTATCATGAGCACCTATTTGGATTTCAGATTTCTTCAGTGGGTCATGTAAGCTGCTTGACTTAAAAGAAAGGGAAGTTGCACTCCACTTGGTTACTCTGACTTGAATCCCTCTAGTTGTAATCTTGTCTGAGCTGATTTCACTTACCTTCTGCTAGGAACACCCTAGGTCACACATTAGGCAATTGCCTGGACAGTGTGGCAATGTTTCCTGTAATCTTCCAGACTCCTGCAACAAGTTGCAACATGGGCTCTTCATGATGGCTCCCTGCCTCAGCTCTCCAGTTGCCAGTTGAAAAACACCACTTCTAAAGCACCAGTTCATGTGCAGCTGTTGGTTTAGCCAAGTTCAGAGAGTTTTTGATTCTACATGTGTATCCATGTCAAATTTGTCCATTGTGTTTCTCTCTGTATTTGTGTTGTTCTTCCTCTCTCTCATGTACAGGATTCACTGCCACAACTGCCTTGACTCCAGTGTATTCTTTCTTGTCCTTTGTTTGATGCATACAAATTTCTGAATCTGTAAGAGTCTCTGATTGTCTGATATTGAATTTCTATGAATTCCCTCTTTCAATCACCTCACTTAGAAACAATACTCCTATTGCATGATGCAACTGGAAACGCAAACTTCCTTTATCTGCCATCCTAAATCACATCCTTTCATCATTATTATTATTTTATTTTGAAAGGGGTCTGGGGATTGAACCCAGGCACTCTCGAAAACTGAGCCACATTCCCAGCCCAATTTTGTATTTTATTTAGAGACAGGGTTTCACTAAGTTGCTTAGTACCTTGCTTTTGCTGAGGCTGGCTTTGAACACATGATCCTCCTGCCTCAGCTTCCTGAGCTACTGGAATCACAGGTGTGTGTCACTGTTCTAGGCTCCTTCATCATTATTTAATGATCTTAATGACTTACTTATTCAAGTAATTATCATATGTATATATGCCTCTTCAACTAAACAAAATACAATGTAAGTAGGGTCTGTATCTTTTTTTTCTTCATTCCTTTAGACTAGACTACTTATACTCTTTAGTGAAAGCCTACTTTAGAGATATTAGAAATGAATTTTTCAAGAAAAGGGAACATGCAAAGAATACAGGAAAGCCACATGAAGATGTTTTATCAAATCAACTGCTACTATTGATGATTTATGTTCAATCCAATGACACATTCTGAGGATACTTACAAAATCCATGTTAGAATTGTCCCCAATGGGTACCAAAAATATATTGATATTTTGTGTGTCTTCCTAGCATCAAATCCCCCCATATATCCATAATATTAAGATGTTCATGTGTGAATTTCAAATGAATTCCTATAGTACCCAATGCCAAAGGAGAAAAACGTCTGCAAAAAACAGAAAGAACATTTTACAGTGCAAGAGGCAAAGTGCAGTTATATTATATCTGTGAAAATATCCATAGAGGTCCTTTACAGAATCATTTTCATGAAAAGCACAAAATCACCCAAAGGCCGATAAAGCATTATATGGAATATTACTGTGTTCCCATGATAGCATTGCCCTTTGGGAACAGAATCTCTAAATTTATGAAGAGGCTATAACTGCTTGTATAGCAATCAAGGATATAAATAAGTCATTGGACTGATGGTAAAAAGGAAATATCTTGGGTCTACACTTATTTTCACAGTAACACCATATCACTCTAAATGTGTTCAATTTCTTCTGGTATCAGAAGTCAAGTAAGGTTGGACCTGATTAATACTTGGATGGGAGTACATGGTTGCATATATCTTAGAGTATTCAGAAGAATCTGAGGCTCCAAGTTTTTTCAGGATCATCTCCCATTATTTTCCTATTGGGTTCTTGATTCTGACAAAAAAGATATAAAAAGGACATATTTTCAAGGTCTGTTATGGTTCAGATATCAGATTTTCCCCAAATGCAAAAATGTCTACAATGAAATGGTTAGATTATGAGAGCTGGAACCTAATTGGTAAATTAATCCACTGATGTGAAGGTACTACAGGTTGGTACCTGTAGGCATGGTAACTGGAAGGTATACCTTTGGGATTTATAATCTGTCCCTGGTAAGTGAATTGCTTTCCCATTCTCTCTCTCTCTCTCTCTCTCTCTCTCTCTCTCTCTCTCTCTCTCTTTCTTTCTGGTTACCATGTTCTGAGCTGATTTCTTCTGCTCTGTCTTTTGGCCATGATATCCTACCTCACCTTGGGCCAAGAGATTTGGAGTCAATCAACCATGGATGGAGACCTCCTCTTAAGTTGTTCTTGTCAGGTCTTTTGGTCACAGTATTCCAGTGATGTTCCTCTACTCTTATTTAAGACTCTTACATGAACAAGTCTGAGAAAATCTTCCCAAAGGCTGCTAAAATGTTCACTGGCTTTCTAGATATGACTTGAATTATTTAGCTGGATGCCCTAAGCCTGCTATTTTTTTATTGTTTCCAAAACAGTTAACAAAAAGTCTTAAAATGTGTACTCCTTATATAATCCTTATCATCTCATTTAGAATACCTCCATATATTTTCCATATAGCCCAACTTGTCTTTTTCTCCAGGTGCCTGGAGAAAATTTCAATCACTTCAGGTAAAACTCAGGATAATTTTGATGCTATGATGACTATATGGTGATCATCAGACCTAATTACCAAAATAAAAGAGACCTGATTCTCTGCTTCTGTGTGATAACTTCAGTATCTTACCTAAAATTAACCAACTGTTTTAGCTTAGGTTCTCATGAAGATAAGGATAAAGACTTTCCTGGAGATAGTGTACTGGCTTTTTGATTTCAGAGAGTAGGTGATTGTACTGGTAACCTGAAAAGTAAAAGAGAAAAAGCAAATTCAAAAATAGAATATAGGGTCATCTGCTCTATGAAATACTGGTGTTCACATGTATGGATCATTTCAGATTTTTTATGAAATGAATCTGAGGACCTGCCTTTATAACAAACAAAAACAGGGATATATTTTTTCTTTAGTGCTTGTACTTTTTTGGTTAAAGGAGATCTTGTGTTCATCAATTCTCATGAATATACATATTCTGCATGCCTAGATGTCAAATGATGCCCTTCAGGTACTGATATCAAAGCAATAGAGAAGATCTTTGAAGAAAGCAAAAGGCACATAAAGGAGTTCATGAGGTAAGGATCCATCATGTTTTACCCATGTAAGGATCATCAAAACCTATATGGAGTTTATCTCTAAATATGGTACCTGTAGTTAAAAAAAGAATGGGAACAAGAGGTCATAAATGAAATCATAAATAAGATAAATTCATGGTGCCACATTTGAACCTTAGCACAAAAGAAGACATCAATAAGCATATTTTGAATGAATAAGTGAATGTCTGTATATGTGTGCTATCCTTGGAAAAAAGGCAAGTAAAAAACCATGACCATGAAATACTCATCTCTATACCCAAGAATACAGCCAAACTAAGGGAACAATAAAAGTGAGTCTAGGCCAGAATGTCCAGATAAATAATAATTCAAAGGACATTGACTTCCTCTCATTCATGCTGGAAATTGGGGCATGTTAGCATTATTAATAGAAAGCTGTTTTCATACATGCACACCAAGTTCCTTGGTATGGTGGCCATTCAATGGGTCAAAGCAAGCTAAACTGATAATGTTTCTGCTTCTGTAACCTAGCCAATAAAATCTCCCTCTGTATGGTACCTGGGGTGGAACTTTGTTCTGCAGAAAAGGCAGCACTAATTCCATCACCTACCACTGGACAAAGTCTAATGAAGGACAGAGTTACTATTTTCTTGCAAAGCACAGGAGGGATAATGTGAACCAGAGATGCACCTGTCTAGTCTATTGCCACTTACCCTTCTGGTGAAGCACATGCCTATCATATTGCTGTTGGACTTTCTGGTAAATCATCCATACAATCTGTCACCACTGGATCTTCTCCATAAGCATTTTTCAATAAACTCTGTTTCTCATCCCATCTCCTTGTGTCTTCTTTGGTCTGCCAGCAACTTATCCTACTTCCTAGCACAACTGGGTTATAAACCATAGGATATGATATAAAACATACTTAGAGGCTGCATGGCTTAGGGTAAAGCTGTTTATATAGTTTTGGCTGAAGAAGCCATTGCTAGTGTAACAGTGAATACAATTTGATACTTACTTATACATTGCTATCTTCAAATACTATATTATTTAGAAAAAAACAATATCATTATGAGGTAGCAGTCATTACATGTATCCAATAGAGACTCCTGAATTTAATCATATGGCTTCAAGAAGGTAAAAAGCAAGTAGTCTCATGAAAATACATTTCTCCCCAGATTTTCCTTTTCCTTATATTATTAAATCCTTATTTCCAAATTTACAGAAAGGTTGCCAAGGAAACCAGAAATTATGTAAAAGAGACATTGTTATTTACCCTAGGGAACAAAATACTGTTCATATACTGACCCTGTGGCTCCATGCTGTGTTAGAGATTGCATCTTTGTCTTCTCTTTGGAGAACAGCTGTGATAGCTTTCCAAAATCAGTTTATTTTTCTCTTCGATAGATTCTATATAATTTAAATATATTTTGGGCTTTTGGAAGAGTGGATCTGCAGAATACCAAAATATGCAGAAGACCAAATGATCTGAATCTGTACTTCATTCACTCTTTGAAACCTTTTATATTTTGAAGTTGCCTACATTTTCATGGGCATGTCTTCTCTCTGAGATGTAAGTTTATTAGATGAAAAGTTGGGATTTGGATAAGTATCTTTAGAAATTTTATTGTTAGAAAATGCAGTGGTCTTCCCTCAAGGGTGTAAACTTTCCCGGAGACTTTTTGTTTCTTTTAGCAAAATTTTATGCATCTCTCCATTTTGTTTACTTAACTTAGCTATCAGCCTGGGATGTTTAGATGAAACACAGGTATCTATCTATCATCTATCTATTTATCTATATATTATTATTATTGTATAATATGTAATATATATGAAGGAAACATATATATATTTGCAAGATATTTGTTTCCTTTTAAGTGGCTTCCAATCATAGTAATTTTCTTAATAAATGCTGAGTGGGTCATTAACTGCCAACATATTTGAACCCAAATGATAACTTCTTTCCTAAAGATTATTTTCCTTAACCATTCTCCTAATGTTCCTTACAGAAAAACTATATTATTCATACAAAACAAAGAAAGAGCTGCCCTACTCTATTTATTCAGTAAATAATAAATAATATGCTAAATGGGTCTTAAAAGCTTGGTACTATTTTAGGCACAGAGGCATAAGAAAGCAAATTTATCATAAAAGAGAATTAAACAGCTATGGAATGGAAAGAACAAGAAGATCTATCTCCAAGACATATAATTAAGTGAAAGAAGCAAGACCTAGAACCCTGTAGACCTCATGCTACATTTTATATAAAAAATGGTAATGTGCATATATATTGCATAATATTTGTGAAAATGATAGAAATACTGAAAAACTAATAGAAATCTTTTTCTTTAACAGCATAGAAGGAACAGAATGGGAATGGAGGTGAGATTTCTGTGCACATATTTTTAATGTAGTTTTTAATATTTAACATTTTCTCATCAAAAAATAGTGTACATATGCTTTGGTCAACCTTTTCACTGCTATAATCAAAAGACTTGAAAAGAACAGTTAGAGGAGAAAGAGTTTATTTTGGAGCTCACGCTTTCAGAGGTCTCAGTCCATAGAAGTCCAGCTCCATTCCTTGGGGCTAAAGGAGAGACAGTGCATCATGGTAGAAGAATGTGGTGAAGGAAAGTGGCTCAGGACATCACTTTGGGAAGCAGACATAAACTCTACTCAAGAAACACAAAATATGCCCCAAAGGCACACCCCAATGCCCATCTTGTCCCGCCACACCCTACCTGCATTCAATTACTACTCAGTTAATCCCTGTTAGGGAACTAATTCAGTGGGTTAAGGCTTTTGTAATCCAATCATTTCACCTCCAAACCTTCTTGCATTATCACATTCTTGAGCTTTAGGGGTACATCTAATATCTAAACCATAACAACACAGAAGAAAGTGAGTGAAGTTCAACTATTGAGCCTGGACTATAGTACCATGAACATATCCACAGAACCAGTAACCAGACTGGAGATAGAAAAGAGAGAGGATTATTACAAAGATGACCCACTGCCTCCAGCCTTCTGTTCACTGTTGTATGCCCTGTGATCCCAGCAACACCACGTTCACCCCTGTAACCCTGTAAGATATCTCTGGTGTACCCCCTGCCACCCCTGCCTCCTCTGTGTTAATCTCATTTTGACCTTTAACAAAAAGCACCTATCCAATCTCTTTGGATCTTGATTGATTTTTGTCAACTCAATGATTATAGGATTTAACCATGAAATTTTTAACAAGTTTACTCTGTTTTATATTATTATTTAATACAATTGATCAACAAATATATGAAACTATGTTCAACATCTCTAGCAGTTAGAGAAATGCAAATCAAAACTACTCTAAGATTTCACCTCACTCTGGTCAGAATGGCAATTATTAAGAATACAAGCAACAACAAATGTTGGCAAGGGTATGAGGAAAAAGGTACACTCATACATTGCTGGTGGTGGAACAGTATGGAAATTCCTCAGAAAACTTGGAATGGAACCACCAGTTTACCCAGTTATGCCACTTCTTAGTTTATACACAAAGGACTTAAAATCAGCACACTGCAGTGGTGCAGTCCCATCAATGTTTATTGCTATAAATTCACAATAGCTAAACTATGGAACCAACTTAGGCACCCTTAAACAGATGAATGGATAAATAAAATGTGGTATATGTGCAAAATGGAGTATTACTCAACTTGAAAGATGAATGAAATTATGGCATTTGCTAGTAAATGGATGAAACTGGTTATGCTAATCAAAATAAGCCAATCCCCAAAAGTCAAAGATGCTAATTCATAGTGTGGGGGCTAGGAAAGAGTAGAGGTACTTGGATTAGACAGAGTGGTGGGGAAGGAAGGAGGGGAGGATAGAGATGAGAAGGATAGTAGAATGAATCTGACATTATTATCCTGTGTGATATATGATTACATGACCCATGTGATTCCACATCATGTACAACCAGAAGAATGAGAAGTTATACTCCATTTATGTATGATGTGTCAAATTGCATTCTACTGTTAGATAAAACTAATGAGAAAAATTAAAATAAATAAAATGAAATAATATATTCTGTTGTACGATTATGACACATCTTCCATCCATCTATTGAAATCATTCTTGGATATTTCCAGATTTGAGATTTTATAAACACTACTGCTATAAGCATCTTGTACATCCTTTGATCCACATATGCACACAATTCTTTTAATTTTACATGCATGAGTAAAATTTCTCTATCATAGTGACTATTTCAATTTGAGTAGATAATGCTAATTTTGCAAACTGGTTGGTGAACTTTCTAATACTAGAAATATATTAGTGTTCCCCTTGCTCCTTGGTTTTGCTAATGTTTGAGATAGGTATTTTCTTTTCCTCCTATCTTCAATCACTTATTTAAATTTAGCATGAGGAAAAATTCAACTTGATGCCTTATCACAAACAACAAGCTTCTGAGACACCCACTTATATCAAGATATATAATGCATTTACCTAGACTCTCAGAATTGGACCTTATTTAAAAATAGGATCTTTTCACATATAAGTAAAATGAGGTCATACTACATTAGGGGTTGATCTAATCAAAAGACTCCTGTTTTGTAAACAAAGAGGGGGTGTAAGAAATAAGATGCAGAAAGAATACAATGTGAAGATGAGGCAGAGACTGGATAATGTGTCTGCAATTTAGGGAATGCCAAAATATCTGGACACCATCAGGTATTAGGAGAATGGCATGGGATACATTATTTCTCAGTAGCACCAAGAGCCTAGATTGCTAACTCTCAGCTTTCAGAACTGAAGGACAATATATTTATGCCATTTTAAGACATCCAGTTTGTGCTGTTTCATTTTTTAAGCTTTAGGAAATACATGTAAGACCCATTCTTCTCTCCAAATTTAACACTATGTAGAGTTTATAAAAATTAAATTATACAGTATTCATTATTTACATGTTATTTCTGTCTCAACTTTTTTGTGAGATCCATTCATACATTGTGTGTAGCAACTTTTGATATTTAAAATCTTATTATACGACTATGCTAATGCTTACTTATAACATTACAATTCATGACTCATTTTGCTTTGATCACAATTATTTTTCATCTCTCTCTTGGTTCATAACTGTGCATATACATATGTTGGACATGTAGTTAGAAGTAAACTTGTTGGATGTGAAGGTAACCTAACTCTTGCCTCTAGAATACAAACCTACTCTTACTATTCTGTTCTATGATTCTGGGCCTGTAATTCAACCAGACACTTCCTCCTCGGTCAGCGGACTCTCTGGTAGCTTCTTCCAGCAGGGACTACTAGATAGGCATTGGAAGGCAGAACTGTGCAGAACAAATATGGCATTTGCCTTGCTATTTATTCTGCACACAGCCAGCGGTGTCTCTTCATCCTAGGAAACTGGGTTGACTTGTACCAGTAGTTCTCTTTTACTTTCTGCAGTCTTGGTATGTTTAGAATTGTTGTCCACCTTAATTCTGAGATTCAAGTTTTTTTCTGACTATTCTTAAACTTTCATGTCCCTACATATATTTTGAAATTAGTCTGCTTCTAAAATACACTGAAAATCCATTCTAACTTGGCTACATTGAAAATGCAAATAATTTTCAGAAGGAGGTAAACCTAATTTATTCCTCATGTATATTGATGAGTCAGATTAATGACTAGTATTTCCTTTAGGACAAATTACTTTTGATTAATTCTTTGTTGTTTTTTCTGAAAATGCCTTTCAGTCTATTTTGAGAACAATTTTCAGTGGATAAAAAATTGTATATTGGCTGTGACTATTATTTTATTTGACTTTAAACTTCTATTTAATGAGTCTTCTTATTGATATTTACAGTTGATATTTCCCTTCTCTGACTGACGCTAAGAATCATCTATGTACTGGATTCTACTTGGCTTTTTGTGTCTTTCTGCAGTTTATTCATAATGTGTCCAGACCCGACTTTCATCCTATTTGGTTTGTAGTCTTTATGTCTTGGCCAGTCTGTTCCACCTGTTACTTTGATTTTCATCACTGTTTAAATATTTTAAGTGTTCTGTCTATTCTCCTTCCTCTCTTTTTCTAAGTCTCTTATTCAAGATATGATAAAATTTTCAAATTGTTTTGTATGCATTTTGCTATTACTTGATATTTTCCATATAGTGTTCTATCATTATTTCTGTCTTCATACTAAACCTCCTGTTAATTCTCTTCAGCAGTAACACAACTGCTGTTTAATTCAGCCAGTAGTATGTATGTATATATCTTATATTTTTCAAATTTAGAATTTGTATTTTATACTTTTCAGTCATTTTCAAAATTTGCTTGTGTGTTATTGTTCTCTGGAACATATCAACAATTTTATTCAAAAGATTTTTCCTTATATTTGCATTACACAGAAAATTATTAAGTCTTTTCCAATTTATTTTCTGAGTTTTAATGGTATTGCCTTGATCATTTTTCACTGTAATTTTTTATTGCATACTGAGCAATGTAGATGAAAACTTATACTAGTATTTAGAGATTTGATGAATTTTTTGCGCTGCACAAAACATTTCTGCTTACTTATGCCAGACAGCTCTATTAAGGGTATAAATAATTTCATATGATATTAAACAAATATTTGATTAGGATCACATGATTCGAGTTTCTGTTCCTCTAAGGGCTTGTCAGTAACTGGCTTGCTTCAATTTTAAATTGCCTTCTTTGTAGTTCTAAACCAATGTTTCTGGTTTTATCATGGACCTTCTCTCTTAGGAATTCCTGTATTCCAGCTTCTCTGAGCCTATTTATAGCTCTTGTAACTGTCTCAAGTGCATTTGCAAACTCAATATTCTCCTATAAGGAAAAAGAATCCATAAAATAGGTGGGCTCTTTTCTCTTGCCATCCTTCTTGCCTCCTTTGCCTTTGTCTTGGCCCCACAATTTAGGACTGTTATAGTTCATTGTTGACTTTAAACCCAGTGTATTTAAAATGCTTTATGCAGCTTTGGTGATGATTGACATGAAGAGATTTATCAAAATTCGGTCAGGTTATCTTTAAAGAATCTGGACCTGCTTTTAATATGGTCACTTTTAAATTACATAAATATTTTAAATAATCTAAAAATTAAACATAAGAAATTACTCAAATTAAAGATACATTTAAACAAATGAAAGAATTTTTCATCAAGTTGGAGATACAACTACAATGGGAAAATTTCACAATTGGCTATGTATTCTCACTGGCCTTAAAGTCACAGTTTTCAAAGATGCTTGAATCTCATGAAGATATAAAGAATATTGTAAAAAAATTAATTAATGAAACAACTGGAAGATCCTAAAACTAAGTCAAAGAAGAAGTCAAATAACCACATGTCTATATTTATATTGAATCAACTGGAAAGAACTTGTTTATTCATTGGACAATAATCATTTTCATTTGGTTGAACCCCAAGTAATTTGTTTTTATATGTACGATAATTATTTGCATTTCTCTTAGTTCTGCAAAACAGCCTAGTGAAAAAAGTATACATTTCAAGAAGATTAAATAATCCCTAGAATCTGCAGCATTACATTTAAGGAGTAAAAAGCAATCTCTTTTGACAATTACAAATTGAATTTTTAAAATAACAAAAAATAAAAGAAATTTATATTTTATCTGAGAATTTTCTTATTCCATGATATTAATATTTTAAGCTGCCAGATGGTATTGCAGAATTCATGAAGTAATTATTAAAATCAAGTTCTTCAAGATCTTTCTAACACAAAGAAAACAGATATAAGTAAAAAATGAATTGATATGTAAAATCTCTTTAATCTTACCTTTGAATGGGAACTCCAATAAGAGTTCATAATTTTTCTCTATATAAAAATATGCTTTTTATCTCTCTACTCACATAAAATTTTGGCAACCTTAGCAGTTAGGCCATCATGCGATTCAATTAATTTCTTGGAAAAAAGAACAAGGACTTGGTAAATAAATATTTCATTTCATTGAAGCAGGAAATTAAAATACACACATTCATACACAAACACACACATAAACATTTACCCACCTGTAGGTAAGTATGCCCACTTCAAGTAAATAAAATAAAGCTAAAAAATGGATAAAATGTTCTAGATTAAACAATACCAAAGACAGTCATGATTTAAAAATATAATCACATTTAACAAGTGAATCTTATTGCCTTATTTGTATCCTCTTTCAAAAAACTGAACATAAAAATAATGTATTAGCTATTCAGAGAATTTTCATACTCACTGGATAATTGACAATATTATAATTATTTTAGTTTTCTTAGATGCAATAATGGCCTTTTAGTTACATAAGGAAATGGGTTTTGGAGATGCATAATGCAATATTTATGGATGTAATGTTAGGATGCTTTTAATTCACTTTAAAGTACTCAAACAACACTATGTTTGTTAGAATACATAAAACAAGCATGGCAAAGTGTTAATTATTGTTGAAGCTGGGTGATAAGTACATGAACGCTGAGCATTTTGTTCCTTTTTGCTAATAATTAAATAGAAACATATAGGCTTATATTAATAAAGAATTTCTCAATAAGGCCAAAAGAGAAATGTTTTAAATTTTTATTTCCCCAGTGCATAGTTATATGTATTTAACACACTACTTATTCCTTAACTATTGAAAGGAAAATAATGAGTAAAGTCTGTGACACCAACATATTATTTATTATTCTGTGCCTGCTTATTTATACTAGAAATATATTGTAATAAGACAAACAAATCAATCACATATGGTACATCTGCCAGTACAAGGAAGAAAGTTATACCAGTAAGAACTTTCTTTTGCAAAGTTATTCATCATAATAGGTATTTGCCTGAAATATCAGTGTGTATTTATGTGAGTTGAAATAAAGTGCAAAATGAACTTTGGGATTATACTTCACCAGGGATCCATTAAGCAAATTTCATGGAGGCAGTTCATTCTGCAATTCTTAAGAGGAATGGAAGAAATAAGGAATCAAATTCCTTCTCCAGTAAAGAAACCATATGTTATTTTCATCTATAAATCCTACGTAAGTAGTTCTTAATCTTTGGTATAATTGCCTATAAAGTGAATTAAGTTAATGACATTGAGTCCAATTAATCAATTAAAGCAGAATATCGTGGGATTAGTTTAGGCATTTTTGAAAATCTCACCATTGTTTCTAACAAATCCCAGATTGAAAATCACCAATGTAGTACTTAAAAACAAGATCCCAGATTGAAAACCACCAGTCTAGGATTCGAAATTCATTCAGTACATACTTTTTGAATGAATAAATAATAATAAATTATAAATATAAAATAAATTATAATAAATAATAAATAAATGTTTTCATGAAGAATAAAGTAATTGTATGGAAAAGTAAACAACTGGTCTATGCAATAGTAGGAAACTAAACTAAATTTAGAAGAAAAATAAGAAGTAATGGCTCAAAACACTTTGTGGGTAATAGTTAACACTCAAAATGACCTCACAGATAATATTAAATAGATGAGATATATAAAATTTTATTTTTAAATTATTTTGAAACTGATAGCTAAAAAAGGAAAGCATGCAAAAAAACTATGTAAAATGTTGACTATAAATCAAATAATATTGAAGTTCCAAAAATAATGATAACATTAAGCAATGAGAAAGTAATTTTATGTTCTGCATGAATTTTTCTTTGCTTGTATTTGTGAGGACCAGAAAAAGAAGTTGTAGTGTGATGATGAAGGAATGGAAGACAAAAAAGAGGTGAATACCATATAAAGAGAATGAGATGGCCCAAACTGACATCTTAAGTGCAAATTTGGACAGTAGGTAAATTCTTTTTCTTTGGCTGACATAGGATTTTATTTCTTTTGTTTTGTTACCTCTGATCATAGATGCAACCCCCCGCTTTTCTTGGTCTCCCTTCTGCTCTGTATTTTTAGATACCTGCTCTTATAAAGTTGCTTTTATCTGTCCAGGACCAGGACAAGTTGTGACCTGATGATTGAGATCATGTTAATGAACACTGTTGAATCATTAGGACTAATAACTAAGACACTTATGTAAATGTGGCTTAATATCTTTGTTCTGGAAAAATTTTTTTACAAGAAAGAAAAATTAGCAAACTCATAAATGGTCTCACTATTTGCTTTAGAAAATCCAGTTATTTGGACAAATAGTTTGCCCATCTAAGCAAAAGAAAAGTTAGAAAATCTGAAGACTAATAATTCTAGGCAAGTAAAATAAACATAAATATTATAGCTCCCTGTATTTAATACATCTGTCTCAGAAATTTTCACTGCAAATTATTTCAAATTTTCATGGAAAAATATTTTCTGTCTTAAATTTCTATTTGCCTCCAGAATAGGTCAGGAGAAATAACAATCTCAATTTCTTTTATAAAGCTAGTATAAGTTGGATAACTAAAGATGACAAAATCATTGCAATGAAAGAAACATATAGAACTATCTCATTTACCAAAGAAAATATACAGTATTTGGACTTTATTGTGATTAATCATATTAAAACATTATTTAATGAAAACACCTCTTGGACTCATTATAATAATCAATCATTAAATATATTGTGGCATTAAAATTCTAGATATTTGATAGAAAAAGATCTGTAACCTAATATTCTTCCTATTTCTTTGTTCTTCAAAATTCTTTTAGCATGTTTTGTCCAGGACCACATACTCATATTGGTGGCTGGAGAAAGTTACTAGAAATTAATTAGAATAGATGGGAAAATTTTGCAAAAGCAAACAAGGGCAGTTGTGGCCAGATAACAACCTTCAATTGAAATATCTCTGTAAGATGATCATATTAGTTTTTCTACCTGTCCTAGTTACATAATGATAACACCCAAACCTTTAGAAATCAATATTTAAACTCAGTGTTGTTATCAGTATCAAATGTGAAATGAAGCCAGATCCATTTAGAAAGTATAATTATGAAATAATTTTCTGTCTTGAGAAGTTTTTCAGACCTTGTTTCAATATATAAAATTTAATAGCCAACTTTAATGTAGGTTACTAAAAAGAAAAGAAAAAGAAAAAATAAATTTTGAACATGTGTAATTGGAAGCTAATAGCTTTTCTTCTAACATTACAAAAAAAAATTAAATGACTTTGAGAAAATAAATTCTAACTAGCATATATTCTACTAGTGTCCAGAAATGAAGAGAAGAGTACAAGAAATACATAAAGTAAAACTTATTGGACGAAATTGACCATAGGTGAATTGAATTATGTAATTTTTTAAAAAATGGATTTATGCAATTGTGAACCTTAGTTTAATTTCTGCTTGAAATTTAGGCAGGGACAATAGTACGTAATAATATTTATATATGTGAAATAATGCATGGAAAACATTTTAAAAACTATTATGTGCTATGCAACCATTAAATAATGTTATTAAGTAAAATCATTGTTTTTAATAACTGCCAAAGAATGGCAAGAAAATCATATCAGATTACTTATGAATATTCCTAAATTATAAAAATGTTAACATTTGAAAAAAATTTAAAGATTTTTGAAACTTTCCTTAAAAAGAAATTTTAATTACTTACCAGGTCGAAACCAGAAAAAAAAATCCAATATCAAAGGAAAATGCCACATAGATGATCTTTATTACTAAATAAGGGGAGAACAACATATGTGATAAAATTGAAAATTTCTATTTGTCCCAAAGTAAAAAGTAGAGAATTTCTGAATTCCAAAGAAGAATGTACTCAGAAAAAGGATGTCCTGTAGCTGTTATTCTTCTTCTGTTTCTTAAATAATGCAACATTTATCAGAGAGAATTTTAAGACTGATGAATGCTTTCATATTTTGCTATTGATTTTTGTTATTTCAGTGCCCATTAAAAGTATAAAGCATCTTGAATGTTATTTCCTCTAAGCTGTCCTGGGTTGTGTAAATGAAATAAACAATTTGCCCTGTATTTGCACTCTAGAGACATGCAGGCATGGGCAATAATGAAAATTTCTTTTCTATTTTGGTCACGTTTAACTCTATATGAAATGTTTAATGTGACTCATAAATCTGTTGCATGAAAGAAGTAAGCACTGAAAATATTAGAATTGTTATTCCACATAAATTATTATTTTTATTAATAGTAAAAGCATATACACAGTTACAGAGATAAAATATTATTAGTTACTTAATATTACCTAAAAGAATCTTGCTCAAATATAACTTTAAAAGCCTCTTCTAAACCATATTTTGAAAAGTAACAAAGAGTAGAAATTCAGAGATCAGTTGAATAACTCAATATTGCAAAACCTGAAATTCTCGTCACCAAGATCTTTAATATTATTCATTATTAAATACATTTAATTTAAAATTTACAAAAATAGATATTAAGGGAAAGAAGTGGTCAAAGTTTTCAGCACAGAGATTAAAAAGATGCACTTGTTGGAAAAGTATATTCAGAAAATCTATTTCTATAATGCCTTAGTCGAATTCTATAAATCCCTTTACTTAAATAAATCTTTAGACTAATCTTCTGTTCTTCCAAATAACACTGAAACAAAATAACTTCTCCTCAAGACTCAAGACTTAAATCTAGCTGTTTTAAGTTCCAAGTGATTGATTAATCACTGAGTTTAAATGCTCAGTGAATCTCCAACTGATAGAAAACCCTTCATCAGTACACCCAACTCATCTGTCTCCTCTCATTTCCTTGTGGAAGCACAAATCTCTCTTTATCTTCTTAATTTATAAAGAACTCTATTTTCCTAGAATTATAACTCAGGCTGGAAATACTTGGCTGCATCAGTCCAATTAACCACCTCATTCTCCCTTCCATGAACTTTGATAAGAAGGAGGAGAGAAGAAGGCAGCAATGATTTCTACTTTGCATGTCGCTCTTTGCATGCCCGCCAATGCAGTGTAATATTTGTATCTTTATCTTACACAATGCAATGTAACACTCAGATCTTTAATCATAATATATCTAAGAGCTACCCAAATTAGAAATCGACAGATTAACTTTACAGTTCTTTCAGGTGTTGTTGAAATGACTGATGCTTCAGGCGCTTATTCACTGTTCCTGAAGACTACTCTTCTCTCTGTGAGTAGGAGCATCTTAAAAGCTAGGACAATGTCTATCCTATTTCACTTGAAACTAGTACAGTGACATGCAAATTAGGCTTTACTGACTATGATATAAATGCATCTGATACCCTCAGTAAGATTTTAGAGTGACTTAAATAATTTGATTGAGGTATAATAATTTCCATTATTTGGAAATCTTTTGTGTAGGATTTATCACAGATTTAAATATGGTTTAAAATGAATTTTTCTGAATAAAATTAAATTTTTTATTTGAGAAGTTTCAAAATTGCAGAAACTATCCACTTTATATTCAGTATGTAGCTTACTAAACCTCTCAGAACTTCAGAATGAACTTGTTAAAAGAAGGCATAGAAAACTAAAGGCAAAATCAGGAAGTTGTTAATACCAGAGCTATGATACTTGCAGGTAGGAAATGAAGCCTTTAGGGTATGACTGAGATAGAACAGAGAAGCAGGTAAGTGAATACTGTGGGAGTCATATGGATATGATCTAAAATAAAGCATTCATGTTTCTGAAAAATATTTTCTTTTGGTAGATGGAGGTGTACACCTTATTCAGCTACAATATATGATTTTTATGTAAATATGTATTTGCTTGAAACTTTTCATTCAATATTTTGTGGCATTTGATAATACTTACTTGAGAAGTATTCTTGATAGACTTTTGCTGACTTTAAACCTCAAACACTGATTTTCACTTCTCATCCATCTTCATAAATTCCAATGATATTCTAACCATATTTAAATTGTATCTTAAAACAAGAAAATGTCAAAACAATGTTTAATGAAAGAGTAAGAAGAACTTAGTTCAGCACTTGCTAATAGAGGAGTATGAGTATAAAGAAAATAAAGAGAAAGCATCTCTATTGATACAGGGATAATTTTGCTTGAAATAAAACATTGAACCTAGTTAACACTATCAGATAGGTATGCATAGCCAAAAATCCCATTAAAAACACTATT
Source organism: Glaucomys volans (assembly GCA_020662805.1). Taxonomy (NCBI): domain Eukaryota; kingdom Metazoa; phylum Chordata; class Mammalia; order Rodentia; family Sciuridae; genus Glaucomys; species Glaucomys volans. The sequence continues at coordinate 6,864 of JAJEJO010045908.1, read as the reverse complement.
AAAACTTCATTTTATACCTAAGTTGGAATCACTTTAAAATACTATTTTGTCCTCATAACAAAATCATAATATTAGCAATTAGTTTTTCCATCTCTCGCATGAGAAAACTAAGGCACAAGGAGCACATGTAAACTTGCCTAGGATCACATGAGTTACAACTCAAATCCAAGATTCACACTCTAGCAATTTTGTTCTAGAATGTAAGTTTTTACCCAATATATTTATATCTTTCTAGTAGAAAAGGAAACTTAGTGTCATTTAATAATTACATTTGTATGATAATTTAGATTATAAAATGCAAGTTTTCAAATGGATGTAAATATGTGTGTGTTTTTATTAATGAATTAATGGTCTAAGTGAATAAATAG
>JAJEJO010045906.1:0-15343 GCA_020662805.1 Glaucomys volans | reverse complement strand
CCTGGGGTCCAACAGGGCAGAAAGCATCTACTGATGCTGCTGTGCATTCCGACAGTCGCGAAGGCAGCGCCAGGGAGATGGCAACTGACGCCCACATGTACACCACACGCACATAGACTGCACGGCTCGGCCCGAGGTAAAGCAGCTCGCTCCCCTCCACCGCTGGCCTGCACATCAGGGTTTCAGGGCTCGTCCATGGTGCACCCTCTCATGGGAAAGCAAGTTCTTAAAGTCCAAGACAAACCCATTTCCTAGCAGGGTCTCTTCCCCAGGACATCCCGTGGGAGAAAGCCACTTCCAGACTCCATTTCTAGACTTGTGCCAGAAAAAAAAATCTCCCAGCTCACAACGTGGTGATCTGTATTGAGAATCTTAACGACAGTTGTGCCACCTGATAACCCCACTCCCAAGAGTCTAAGGAAGTAGTCAAGGCGGTAAAAGATGTGTGTACAGAACAATTTACCAAGAGCAAAAGCTGAAAATATGAAAAGCTCCAACCACATGCGGATAGCTAAGGAAAAGTCTAGCCACAAGATGGAATATGATGTCGGCTTTTAAAATCAAGATATGGTCAGCACAGAAGGCCAAGTTTAAAAAGGCAGGACACAAAATCAGTTTTGTAAAATACACAGAAGAGGCTGAAAACCTTTCACCAAAATGCTCACAATGGTGGTAAAAATGGCAGGACTTGGAGGCTGTGGCTGTCACAGGCCAGCATAGGCCAGTGTGGCCTTGGAGGTGGGTGTTTACAGAAGAGGAAAGAGACGATGGGAGCAGGATCGACCAGTCCAAGGCCACACAGCTCCAGGTGGGCGCAGACCAGGCTCACCTCCACCCCCGCCTCTCTTGGTCAAACACTGAGTGAGATTTGGTTGTGGCCAAGACTTCACGCCAGTGCTTTTCTGAATTTTTTAGATTTTCTAAACTAAGTTTATATCATCTTTATAATAAGAAGTTAACGTGAAGTCACGTCACCTGCAGTGGCTCCGGGTGTTAGTTCTCTGCCTGTGCCCGCTGAGAGCACTGCGATCTGCCTCTCCCCACTGGAGCTCTCCTGGATGAGCTGACACAGCAAGGAGCTTCAGAACGCAGGGAGCACCCAAAGACTCCTGTGAGGCAGAAGCCCCCACTGCAGGGCTCCGAGGGGCGCTTCCTTGCAGTCTCACACGCACGGCTTCAGATCTGCCATACTCTTCCCTTCTCCAACACCCGAGCTCCTTCCACTTCAAACGTCATTGAACACTCAGTCCATTAAGGTTTCCTAGGGCATCCGCTTTCACCTGGAGTCCTCAGGAAAGGCCAGTTCGGCTGGTGTTGCCAGAGGATGTACCTGGCCTGGTTATGGCCAGCATAGGCAGCTAGCAGTGGGGCCCCTAAGGTCAGGGTGTGGACTGACTATTGCCTATGACCACCGCACACTCTTTGGTCCTGTCCTGTCAGCACAGATAAGTTAACACAGCCCCAATCCCCTCTCTAAAGCTCCTACTGCTTGCAGCGACTTGCTTGCAGCAAGTGACGGGGGACCAGCTGAATGATCTACTGTGTGACTCTTTTAATGCTGTGCTTTCCGTCTCTAGGTTAGAGGCTCTGAGTACGGCCAACACCAACATTCCCCTGTGTTTCCACTGCGTTCCCTAAGCACCCGCTCTACTCAAGGACAAAGTCCAATCATGTGGCAAAGCCATCATGGAAAGCCCCGTGAACACAAAGGTCCCTAGAGCAGAGCCTGCACTCAAGGAGGGAGCCCCGACAGAGACCTGAATCCACTGCACCCGCGCAAGTCACAAAGGCTGCAGCCGGAATGGCACTCTGTAGCAGTGGCATGAGGTGGCCAGAGCCCAGGGAGAGGTGGTGGCCAGCAGGGTCAGGCAGGGCCAGGTGAGGAAGGACTCATCCAGGTAAAGGGGAGCATCGAGAGGTTTAAAGGGATATGAATCTGCATTTTAAAAGCTGGACTTGGAGGCGACAGATGAGCAAAGCCTGGAACCTGCCTGCACACACCTTCCCAAGAAAAAAAAGCAGAAACAACCTGCTGAGACGCCAAGTGCCCAAGGCAGGAAGGACCCCTGCACAGGAAGGCAGCAAATCCTCGGGTGAAGGGGGGCTCCGGGGAGCTCCCTCCCACTGAGCCCGCTGCAGGACCAGAGGAAGCGGAGTCAGACTCAGCCCAGGCTCTCCTCACCCAGAGCTGCTGCATCCAGGGCACCTCAGAGACCAAACGGGGAGCAGCCAGCTCTCGATGGGCCTGCAAGCCCCGGGGTCTGGCATTCAAACCACCTTTGCTGAACGGGACTACAGGTGATTAGAAACTGCGCCCAATCGATCGAAGCCCTTTGCTGGGGAAAGCGCTCATGCTGGCAACGGAACACGCACAGACGGCTTCTCCCCTTGTTTTCATCCCACTCCACTGGGAACGGTGCCCATCACTGCCAGCACTCACCATGGCAAGAGTTGGTGAGACACTCTGGGTGTGAGAAGGCCCTCTTCCCTTGAGACAGTCTGGTCTCTAAAGCCTTCTCTAAAGCCAGCACCATCTCACAGAGAAAGGTCCTCGTGCACCTTCAGGACATCTCTGCAGGGCTTTGCAGACAAGGACACAGGCCCATAGCTACCCAGTGCACAACCAGGCCAGCAGAGAGCCCACTGAGCAACAGTGCCCACCTGGGAAACGTGACAGTCTGGCTCCATTGGTGGTTCTTTTACCTCTGGCTATCATAGGAGGAAGTTCTGGATGATCTCTCCAGCTACCCCTGTGCGTACCATTTCTGGGATACACACCTGAGTTTGTTCGTGCATCCAATGTGCCAAGGGAGGATCCTCTGCCTAGGTGAGCCTCGACTTCCCACCATATCAGCAAGGCGCCTGTGTGACTCACTGATATTCAAACCGTAAGTCACAGCCTCTAGATTCGCCAGCCTTCCATGACTAACAGGCTGCTCACTGCTGAGAGAAGTCCACAAGTCACCCATCCAAATTCCAGTCACCGTTTCTCACCAGCACAGAGACAGCTAGAGGCTCAGAGCCTCAAACTGGACACGTCACCTAGGTCACTGGGTCCACGTCTTCACCTTCTCCAGGTTCCTCACGGATGGGGGCCATTAACCCACTGCTGGACCCTTCCAATGACCAGCTCTCCTGAGGCTGCTCACCCAGTTACCTTCTCCCTCAGGCCAAAGCTCTGCCTTGTGAAGCCACCCTCCACAGAGGGACGAGGAACACGTTTGCTCCCCTACCCCAGAGAAAGCTCTTCAAACCCACACTTCAAAAACCCCAATCCCAGGCCCTTCAAATGTCCCTCCTATGATAACACTCCTCGGGATCTTCCTAAAATGCTGCTCTTATGACTCAAGGTGGGGACAATGACCTCCAGACATTGCTGAGGTCACCTGTGACTTGCCTTCAGTCCATGTCGTATACCAGCTCACACTGAACTTGTGATCAGCCAAAACCACCCAGCATTTTATCAAAAGATGACAACCAGGATGCTCCCGCACTCCTGCTCGGCTTCTCTCCAGTGCCTATCCTCTGCACAAGGCTGCTGTGCACCAGGCAGCGTGTGCAGAGGTCAAGGGACGAGCCTGGGAAGCTCACCTGAGTCAGAACCCCATCTGCCATCCGCTAGCATACAACCTGGGCAAGTGGGTACGCTGCTCCCCAGTGACCTCACCTGAACCTCACACACCTCGTGGGATTAAACTCGTGCACCCTCTGAGCATGAATGTCCCCCTTATCGTCAGGTTTAGGAATATCCAGACACACTTTCCTCACTGTCATAATCTCCTATGTACATAAATTCTGTATCCTGAATTTTATCGCCTGGAGATTTTCTCATTTTTTTCCTCACGTTGCTTCGTAACCCTGATCCCAAGGGGCTAGACCCCAGTTCAGTCAGAGGACGCTCTGAGTGTCTCACTGCAATCAGCGAGGCGACACACGGACATCTCTGTGAGAGACAGCCTTCCACAGAGAGATTTTTTTGTTTTTCTTGATGCACACTACCAAACTGCTTTGCAACTTATGAAGCCATAATGAAGTAACAGAGTAGCCATCTCACCAACTCCTTGCAAACGCTAAGGATGCCTATGATTTATTTACTTTCTGAGGTAACAGGTAGCAAATCATGCCAGATACAGCACCCTCCTCATCTACAATAAAACTTCTTTTCCTAAGCTATTATATACATTTCTTTTGCGCTAGCCTACGCTAGTTCTAGGATATATATAACACAAACACTTCTCTGCGTTAATTCTAAGCCAACTTTATTACTCTATTCTCATTAGCATTGCAAATACAAGACACACCAAGTTGTGAACTGATTTTCTTCCGTAGGTGAAGACGGCAAGAGCCTAAGGAAAATCAGCATTTCCTTCTTTGTACTTTTCATTTCAAGGATGTGACGAGTTCTCTGTGACGTTCAGATGGAGAGTGTGGAGAGGACCTCGCTCTCCATAGGAACACAGTGCGGACACCAAGACAGTCATTCTGGAGAAGTGAAAATGAAGGGCTTTTGCCGCTTCCTCCCTGACAAAGATGAATTTTCCACCCACTGATGTGTCAACACAGATGAAAAATGTTAGCTTCAACTCCCCAGCAGGAAAAAACACCTGTGGGCTGACAGAGCGTGGGAAATGTAGACTAATAAGAGTTTTTAAATAAACATGCACTGGATTTTTTTTTTTTTAAAGAGGTCAGACAGCAGTCCAGTGAGCAGGAAAAACCATTGTAGAAACCTTTCTTGACCAATCATTATAAATCTGCTTTTACAAACCTGTTCCCAAGACGTTCCAGAAAACACCCCTAGCAAGTCGTCATCCTTTTAACGGGGAGCAAATCTAACCACTTGCTCTTTCCTAAAAGCCAAGAAGTAAATATCTCAGGCTTTACAGGCTGAGGCAATGTGAGGTTACTGTGTAAGGATCTGGTAAGATGGTAAAACCCACTCTGAGCCCAAGGTGTGGGCACACAGGTGGTGTGGGCACACAGGTGGCTGGACAGTGTGCCAACCCGGCTCCGAGGTACCTCAGATCTCCCTTCTACACAAATGCACAGAAACCCTCGCCTAGCAGAGAGTCCACAGCAACAAACCCCACCCACATCCAAAGTCACCGTCACCTCTCCCACACCAGGAGCACAGCCTGAGAACCCTCAGCACAGATGGGAACATGCGCCTGAGAGCTCACCGGGCAACCACCACACGCTGGCCTGCCCCTGTGGAGCCACTGGGGGACACATGGGGGTCCACGTGCAGCTTGCACACCCACCATGTGTCCAGGTGGGGACCTGCCGCTTTTCCACATTCTCTCAGGTAGAATGATATTAATTATTATTCTATTAATTATCCCACTTGACAAACAAGGAAACTGAGGCTCAGAAAGATGAAACCGCTCTCCCGGTGTCACAGACTTTTTGAGGGGCACTGCTAACTTTTAACCCAGGCTTCTTGGATCCTACTACTTACGAGCCCCTCGTCACAAATCACCCTGCCTCCTGGAAGTGGTCCTTGACCTCGAGGCCTACAGTAACTCAAGAAGCCAAGATCAACCGAGAAGAACTCAGAGCGGCTAGAGACCAGCAGAAAGCAATACCTCATGTAACTGGGTCTGCACACTAGGGACCCTTCAATTTGGGGCCATATAGAAGAGTCAGAAGTGATCCAGCCTCAGAGTAATGTCCCATCCCCACTTCCTGGTCAATGGGATCGGAATACACTGGCTAGCTAGCAAAGGGGACCGGAGGCTGAGTGTGGAATGAACGCTGCTAACCAACTGGACGTAAAGGAGAGATAATCCTGACCATCCGGGGGAGGCTCCGTGTGAGCAGGTGCTTAAATGTCAAAGGAAGAGTCAGAGGTCACTATGGGACTGATGTGTGCCTCCCCAAATTCATATATGAAGCCCGAACCCCTACTGTGATGTTGTGTGGAGACGAGGCCATTGGGAAGTCATCAGGAGTCAACATGGGCTCTCACTACGGGGTAGTGCCCTTGTGAGAAGGGATGACGGAGAGGTTGCTTCCTCTCTCTCTGCCATGGAGGACACAGCAAGTAGGCAGCCGTCTGCAGCCAGGAGGAACCTCCCCAGAACCTGACCATGGGCACACTCAGACCGGGGACCTCCAGGCTCCAGAACTGCAAGAAAGTAACTCCACTGCTGAAGCCACCAGCCTAGGTAGACTGGCTCGTGAGTGTGAGGAGGATTCCATCCTCTGGCTTTGCAGAGGGCTCAGGGGGCCTCTAGGCAAGCCTAGAAGCTAGGCAAGTCAAAGAAATGGACTCTCTCCGAGAAAGACCAGGAGGAACCCTGGCGATGGCTTGATCTTGGTCCAGGGAGACCCATGTCACACTTCTCACCTGCAGATCTTGAGAGTCAAAGAAAGCTAGCCCTTTATCAAGGGTGCAGAAGGACCAGCAGGTGCCACCCAGGTGACTGTGTCAGGGCAGTGCATTTACAGCCCAGGGTAGGTCACCACAGGCTCACCACGGCTGGAGAACAGACACATCGGGGGGAGCAACAGGGCCAGCTCAGGACAAATCAGGACGCCCCAATCTCGCAGAAATTAAGCAATATGAGAAAGGCAAAGGTAAGGGCAGGATAAGGCATGGTGCCAAATTACATCTTCACTGTTTTTCTATGGCACACAGAACGGTGCTCTTCTCAGACAGTTGCCCTGGGACGAGGAGCATCCACGCTCTGAACGCTGCAGGGAGCTCCTCCTGGGAAGCTGGCGGCCTGGAGCAGGTCCAGCTGAAATGCCCCCAACAGCAGGGCTGTCAGCGGCTTAGTCCTCGCTGCATGTATCTGACTCGCTTCTGAGGTCTAGTTCTACAACAATTTAATCTACCCTTAGATTCCTCTGCTAAACACATTCTAGAGAATGTGCAACAAAAAGCAGTTTCAGCGAAGAGTTCCAAAAGCACTGTGAACGACGTTGGCAACACTGTAGGCAAAGTGTAGAGTTTCCTCAGGTGACATTCTGAAGTAGACGACACTGTCCTGAAATAAAGATTTCAGGACCAGCACTTGAAAAAATTCAGACTCGTGACCTTCTAATAGCTCAAACTTGGCATGATGCAATAGACGGGTACGAGATGACAAAAATAGGAGACCCCCCCACCAAGGTCAGGCGGACAGCCAGCCTGTTGGACAAGAGAGACCTTGGGGAGGACAGCAGCTGGGTGTCCAAAGAGCTGTGTCAACATCCTGACCCTGTCATTTACCAGTTTGGTGACTTTGAACAAACTTCCCCACTCCTTAGTGGCAAAACACCATTTGAGGAGAGGGAAAAAGGCACTAACGTGGCGTGTGGGGGACGCCCAGGCGTGGGGAGGGGCCTCACCTGGTCCCCACAGTGCTCGCCAACCTGAGGCCTTGGTGAGGTGATGAGAGAAGGCAGGGGCAACTTCAGAGGCACGTGAACTGGGACAATTAAGACCGCACTCTCTCACCGTCCACTTCTGCAATGTTAAGATCTGTGGGTGGCTCTGCAGGGTAAGACACCTGTTTACCTGTGCTCTGTCCCCACTTCCCAAGACCTCCAAAGCCCCAGAGGCCATCCTCAGCTCTCCTGTGCCCCGGATGGAACCACTTCCACCAACTCCCACGTGGACAACAAGAAAGCGCTGCTGGGTTTCAAGCAGATTCTAATCATCACTGGGTTTGCATTTTAGAAGTTCCAGGGGAAGGTGAGGAATGAAGTTTGTGGGACGAACTCGGCGACACAGGTCAGGAAGGCCAACCAGACAGTGGCTTTGACTCTAACCACAGCCTCCTGACACCTTCGCCCTTTGCGTGCCTGTCCACACGCTGCACCCCTGGGCGCTGGGCCAGACCTGGGGCTGCACGAGTCCCTCCTCCAGGCGGGCAGCGGTCACGCAGCCAGCCTCGGCACAGGCAGCACACGCTCTATTTTTATTCCCCCTCGCCTTACCCAGGAAGAGGGCCAGAGGCAGAGCACCCCGTCCACGGCCACCTCAGAGTCCACAGGTCCACCTCCCTGCCTCAACTCCAACTCGGCCTGGGAGCAGCTAGACCCCCTGGGGGAATGGACCTTGACCACCTTCAACCCGCGCACCACACAATCCTCCCAGCACACAACCCTCCCCTAGGCCTTCTTGAATTTTGGTCAGCGAATTGCAGCTTTCAGAGTCGAGTTCCTGGACAATGTCTGAAATCTCGTCTTCCCACCTGGCAGTGCTCGCATAGCATCTCTCTGGGGCGAGAGGGCATCCAAGACTGAGCGAGCCAAGAGTGGCCCCTGGAGCTTGGGCTCCCGCTCCTCTGAGGGGGTCGGGTGGGAGCCACATCCCGAGCACATCTCCACCACGGAGAGCACTCCCTGTTCAGCTCCAATCAACACTCTGCTCAAGGCAGACACTGTGAGGGTGAAGGGGACCCAGTGTAGACAGCCAGTGCAGACCCCTGAATGCTCCCACCCAGGCACCCCAACCCCTGTACCTTGGCGGGGGCATGCGCCCTCCCACAGGCAGGCCTTCCTGTCCAGAATCCGACAGCCCTGCTCCACTCTCTCGGGGACTCCTCACTGTCTGAGTTTCCCAAGGCTGCCACTCAGTGACTTCTAAAAACCACTTCCATCTCTCGTAGGATCCGCGTAGAGCGGCCCTGCCATGTAACGCAGCCTGTTATCTTTAGCCAAACACTGCAGAGGTTCTTTTAAGACTACGTTTACAAGTCTAGATCAAATCCTATTTTGACTCATTGACTGTGTATTTATTCATTTTCTTCCCAAACTAGGAAAGGAAAGAACTGGAGAAGAGAGAAATGGACACAAACCTCTGGCCTGATTCACTGCACAAACCCATCGGCAGAGGCCAGAAAGTGTGTCCGCTCATCAGCTGGTTGGCAGTAACTGGAGGGGACATCCCAGCTGGCCTCTGGTCTGCATGCCCAGATGGGGGACCTGCCTGCTCGCTGGTTAGGGTGCTGTGATGGTGTCGGGACCTCCAAGGTGATGTCACACAGAAACCCTAGGAAGAGCGCGAACTCACCCAGCCCAGAGATGTTGATTGCTTTCACGGATTTCTTCATTTTGTAAAGAACCATCCGGTCCACGTCCAAAGCCTAAAATACAAAGAATATGTGAATGAGAATGTGTTTGTGCGTAGACCAAGAAGCAGCCCCACGAGGTGCCCTCCGGAGGCCCCTGCTGGACAGTCAGGCCCTGGACTGTTTCTATAGGACAAACCTTCAGCGTGGTGGAGAAGACTGGCCCTCAAATGGCACTGAGCCATTTGAAAGCCAACTGAAAGCCAACTCCTCCTCATGTGCCCTGACAACCCTTCTGCATGAGGTCAGCGACCCTGGCCAGACCACTCCTACTCCGGCTCTGCTCTCCACGTACCAGCAAGGGTCAGCATGTGCACTTATAACCATCCCTCGACAGAGCACCCTGACCAGCAGGCCCCAAAGGACAGACATGGTACAGGGGAGGCAAACCCACTCTGGGACAGGAAAGACCCAAACAAGACCGTGTTAGCTTGTTAGGAGGCACTTCCCCAGTCCTTCCCACACCTCAGATTCCGCTTCCAGAAGCTGGCCATAACAATACCTACTGTACAAGGTTGAATGGCTAAACAGACACACCCTACATTTAACATCTGCAAATTTTACAGACCCACGATCCCAAAGTAGCAGTCTATGGCTCACATCAAGAGCACCTGCACATAGTAGGTGCTCAAACAGCACCTGCAATGACTCATCAAAACTGGAGAACTAGAGGTAACATTTCCTGCTTGCCCAATTAAACAACGGATAAACAAAAGAGTTGTGACAGGAGGGAGAGACCATCTGCACACTGGGACAGTGACACCTATCACAGGCTTGCCGCGATGACCATGTGGAGACTGTGGGGGAAGCACCCAGCACAGTGTGGTGAACACAGACCCGTGACGGTGGTGGCAATCACCCACTGTGGGCTCTGATCACAAACACAGCATGGCCCCTCCTCCAAAACACAGTGAACCCTCAGAGCGTGGAGTGTGGCCGCCGGCCTTCCTGGATCCCTTCTCAAATCAGTCTCAACAGCAGCATCCTCAGTCCTGGCTCTAATGCGACAATGGCTACTGTATTGGACGCTAAAACAGATGCAATGGGTGCTGGCAATCTCAGATGGGAGAGAGCACAAGGCCCACACGCTAGACAGAGAGGTGACAATACAGAGCAGCTCTAATTGGAGTGAAGCCTACTGTGGGCTCTGGGTGATACAAACGTGCCCCACTCCGTGGGGGGCAGGGGGGCGCTGTGCGTGCATAGGGGCAGAGCTACGTGGGAACTCGACTGTTTAATTTTGCTATGATCCTAAACCTTAAAATGTCCATTAAAAAACACAGCACTAGCAGGTGCAGGGCGCACACCTGTGGCTCCCGGCCCCGGCTGCCAAGCAGCGCTGCTCCAGGCTGGGTGCTCAGGCTGGGGCAGAAACACCCGCTCCTGGGCTGGGTTGTGGTTCAATAGTAGGTAGAGCACTCGCCCAGCATGTGTGAGGCACTGGGTTCGATTCTCAGCACAGCGTATAAAATTAAGAAAATAAAATCATAGGTCCATCAACAACTAAAGAAAGAAAGACAGACAAGCTCCTGAGGCACCAGCACCCGCGGCAGAGTCCAGCGAGCTCATCCTGCTGTTCACGACCTCCACCCAGGGCAAGGGGCACTGTGGAGGGCACCCCGGACCCAGTAAGCATGCGGGGGCTGCCTCGAAAGCCCCCCCCAGTCTGGTGGGCTCCCCACTCAGCCACATTCCTGAACATGTTCTGCAAGCTGGGGAGGCGGGAGGGGAGAGGACCTCACAAATGAAGGAGAGAAGCACACCACTAAGGTTTGGGCACTGGAAGGCTCGTGTCCCAACTTGTCCACACGCTTTAAAACCTGCTCTGATGCCCACTGCCTCTGCGGCTTCCGCTGGACCCCCAGCCTCCACCATCAAGCTCTGTCTGCAGACCCCTAACCTGCCGTCTTCCCTCTTGCTTCTCACTTTTGACCTCTCTTCTCTCCTCAGACTCTGCTCCTGCCTCCTCTTGACCCCCAACTTCTGCTCCAACCTGGCAAGCTGGCTCAGAGGCATCCTTCCTCTGGGGCTGTCCGATGCCCCCTCCAGGTTGGGCAAGGCACCCACCTTGTTTCCCACAGCCCTGTGCTTACTCAGGTTTCAGTTGAGAAAGTTTACTGAGCAGCTAATAAGTGCTGAGCGCTAAGCCAGGTGGTGGGGAGATGCCCACACCTTCACCCTCCAGCCAAAGACAATACCCTCCACAAAAAAGTCATGCTGGCAAGAGCCAGGGGTCCAGGGCTCTGCCTGCACACAGACCTGCTCCCCCACAGGTCAGGCTCTGCCCCAGACCTGCCCACCCACTGCAGCAGCCCCTCTTGAGCAGGTCTGTGCGGCTGACGCCACACATTCCCACAATCACACTGCTAGCATGTCATGATGCTAACAGAACTGCTGCTCACCTCCCAGGGCCTCCGCACACCTGGCCCAGAACTGGACTCTGTGTCGGCAGGCCTGGAGGTTCCTGAGCCGAAGGGAACATGGAGCACAGTACCTGGAAGCTGCCAGGCCAGGCAGGAAGTGGACTGGAGGAAAGGCCACCCAAAGACAAGGGGACTGGCTGGAGGCCTGTCCGTGCTGGGTGCTGGGGCTGGTGTTGGTGCTGGGTAGCAGACTCCTGGAAAATCAGCCAGGGAGGGGCAGCCACCTCTCAAGCCAAGGTCAGGTCCCCAGCCTCTAGTACCCCAGAGGCACGTGAGCAGGAGGTGGTGGTCCCTGCAGGGCGGGAGGCTGGACTCTGGCAACTCCCTCAGGTGTGCGTGTGGGGCGCGGCCCTCCCCACCCAGCACTGCACCCAGGTCTTGTAAAACCACCACTGCCTGGGGCTTGGCCCTCTTGCTGAAGGGAAGGGGCCAGTCCTGACTCAGGAACGAGTGGACACCGCTCACTGCTGCCTGGGCTGCTCAGTCTGCTCAGCAGGGGGTGGAGGCGAGGGTGAGCGGGCGGCAGAAGTAATTTAATTAAAACCGCAAGAGAGAAAAGCAATTCCCCCCCTCCTCAGAACACACCCTTCATTACGGAGCATGCTTGTAGATAATTAAGGTTAAACTTGGTCAGGAAAAGCGGGAGTGGTTAAGACTGAGTGGTGGAAAAGGCCTGTGTCCGTCATTTACAGAAACAGCACTGGAATTTTAAAAAGATAATAATAAAACTTTTCAAAGTCTCCAGAACCCAAAGGTGTTTGCCAACTTGGCTGCGATTTCTAATTCCACTGGCACACGCCTACCACCCCCAAATCCACTCACACTTGGGAGAAGGAAAAATGCTGGAACTTGCACCAGAATTTGCATGTAAGAGTTACAAGCACGTAACAATGATAACGGGCAGTGAAGATCTAGGGAGGCCGGCCAGCGGCACAAGGCTGGCCAAACTGCGCAACCCAGCCCGGACCCGAGCTGACCTTCAGTTTGTACGACAAGTTTTATAGAGTAAATTTATTGCATAAACGAGACTGTAAGGATGTGCCTCAAATATCTCCAAGAGGGCTGGGGATGTAGCCCAGTTGGCAGAGTGCCTGCCTTGCAAGCACAAGGCCTGGGTTCAAATCCCCAGCACCGCAAAGAAAAAAAAATCTCCAAGAAAATAAATAACTGCTGGGATGGTAAGTGGGGACGGAGAGTGGGGACAGGGAGCAGGGACCGAGCCCGCAGTCAGAACCACCACAGCACACCCATGCCCTTTCTTCACATCCTGCCACAGCCACAGAGGATGCTTCTGTCAAAACGAAGACAAGAAACATTAAAAATCAGTCCCTCAGGCCATGCTGCCTCCTGAAGAGCTCCTCCATGTAGAACATCCCGATGCTTCCAGAACATGGTGCCCTGAGCCTTCTTCCTCTGTCCCTGCAGGTCCCTCTGCCAGGGAATCACCCAGGCGGCCCACCGCTCTCCTTCATGGGCTCAGCATCAGCACCACGGACACAGAGTCCCGTCTCCTCCCCTGGAGCCCCAGGGTCCTACGATGCGTCCCTCCTGGCAAGGAGCTGCCCACCTCAGGATGACAGGCTGCACCGTGCGGTGACCTCCAGGCTGTCAGAGGGGCTGGCCTGGCTCAGAGGTGGGACCACAGGCCAAATCCAGCCCACAAGGTCACTACCTGGGGGATTTTACAGGCAGGCCATTTCCAGGGGGATGTGATGATGGGGTGATGGGGAAGACCCACTCCAAACCCCAACTAAGAGAAAGGCTACCCCCGAGAAGGACTCCACTCTTCCTGTCAGGACGCCTGCACTGCCAACGCTGGAGTCCATGATTACCGCTATGTTTTGAATTTCATTAATAGAAAATGTGAAAATTTATTTTCTCTAATAAGTACTCAGAAAATAGCCTCAATTTCACCTCTAGGCCAATAAAGCCTAAAATATTAAAGTTGCTGACTCCCTCGAAGTTCCATGCAAAATGTTTCTCCAACAGCATCAGCCTGTTCCTCTTGGCCACCACCCAGCAGCACACGGTGGATGTGCCAGCCCAGGGAGCTGGTCGCAGCACCCCGGGGTCCCAAGTCCCTGCGGCACAGATGGGAAGGGGCGGACTCCCTACACACCCCGGCCTGGCCATGCTGGCAGGGCCCCCTCTGTGCTCCATGTGCCTCTCCGCTCACTCCGTCCAGGAAAGGCCAACCTGAGCGGAAACAACAGTTCGGAAGATAGTGGACAAAAGAACACAGAGCATGGCCAGAGCTCCAGGGCCACTGTGACAAGACCCCGTCAGGAAGGCATTCGGAGGGCGCTCTGTCACCTCACACACTGGGCTCTGCAGAAAGCATGGAGCAGTCGTGACAGTGTCTGATGTTTCCAGAAGCCTCCAGGAAGAACAGAATCGTTCTGTGGACTGCAGGCTCAGGTTAGAGCCAGAGACATGATGGACTCACCTCCTTGTAGGAACAAAGTGAAGCCTGAGACAACAGATATCATTAAGAATCAAGATCAAATCACACTGTGCCGCATGCACGTGCCTGAGATGAACAGAAGGACAGAGTTTATAGAATCTTCTACAACGGAAGAACCAGGACATCCATAACGCTCTCAGAAATGGTCGAGCGAATGCTGGACAAACCCAAATGTCCATCAGCAGTAAAATGGGAAATCCGTCTTGTATCGATGCAAGAGAGGGACTCCACAATGGAAAGGAGCAACCTTGCCTGCGAGGAGCATGAATGAACTTAATGGAGATGTTAAACGCAGAACACACGCATCCTACTACACAACTTCAAAAGCACAGGCAAAACTGGGGTGTGCTATTTATGTTTGGGGAGATAGAGAATTTTTTCCTGGAAAAACTACAAATTTAAAGCAAGGAAACGACACCTGCCCAGGTGAGACCTGGTCACCGTAGGGCGTGTGTTAGCATGCACCAGAGCTGGGTTCAAGCCACAGGACCAAGATAAAGAACTAAGGCACGTGAGTATGTGGTATAAAACGGGAATAAAAGTCAACTTAAAGCATTTTTTGTAGGAAAAAAATTAAAATCCACTTGAGTTTGGAGGAAGACCCAGGACGTGCTGCCAAGATGAGAGTGAACACACGGCACCAGCCATCGTCTGCATTGTGGTCACGCACAACACGCACACAGCACCTGGGATGCTGCGGTCTCACTCCTAAACCACGAGGGAATCTGGGGACAGGCAGGATCAGGGCTCGGGCTGCCCACCATCTTCTGTGCTCTCTCCGAGCACCAGCTGCCGTAGCCAGGGAGGTGGCTTCAGGCAGTTTTACTGACGGTCCACCTCACAGCGGGTGATCCCCGAGGCAGGCAACTGGGCAGGCGAGAAGCACCCCTTTCCTTTTTCTCCTCCTTTCATATTTCATTTCTCGGATCCTGCTCCTCTCTGGGCCACACCCAGGGTGGGTGCCGGGGCGTCCCTCAGAGTGGAGCTGGCCTCTGTCACAGGCGACCGGGCAGGCCTGCTGACCTGTGGTAGGGGCTGGCACGAGCACTCTGGCCCTGTGCAGGCAGCTGGCCGTCACCCTTGTCACCTGCCACATGCAGTCGGTCATCACCCTCATCACCTGCCACTGAAGCCAAAAAGCAACCAGCACAGTTCTGCCAAGGATGAAGATCAAACTTTTTAAAAGCCGGGCATGGTGGCGCACGCCTGTAATCCAATAGACTTGGGAGGCTGAGTCAGGAGGATCATGAGTTCAAAGCCAGCCTCAGCAACTTAGCGAGGTCCTAAACAACTCAGCGAGACCCTGTCTCTAAATAAAATACAAAATAGGGTTGGGGATGTGGCTCAGTGGTCAAGTGTCCCTGAGTTCAATCCCTGGTTCCAAAAAAAAAAAA
>JAJEJO010045905.1:0-48167 GCA_020662805.1 Glaucomys volans | reverse complement strand
GCATTAGCATAAGAGACAGGCATCACCCTGAGTGACAAAGGAATCTAATCTCTTTGGTAGAATATCCAAAACACAGCGTGCAGACACACAGTAGGTGCACTACATACAAGCACCTGCATGTTGCTGGGCTCAGCTTTAGAGTGTGTGGTTAGGGTGAGGTGGCATCCAGCTCTATTGTGATTCTCAGGAGATGAGGGAAGAAACTGGAAAGTTCAGGGAGAGCCGCACAACCTAAGAAATCCACTTCAAAGTTAAGAAAGAAGATACAGATGTAAGCACCAGTGTGAAAGGAATGTAGGGAAGTGATAGAGCACATGTGGATTCCAGACCCACACAGAGAGGGGGGAGAGTCAGAGAGAGGGAGGGAGGGATGGAGGGAGAGAGAGAGAGAGAGAGAGAGAGAGAGAGAGAGAGAGAAGGAATGGGATAGAGGCCAGTGTAAGAAAGGTTAACCAGTGTAGAAGCAGCAGGTCCTATCTTCAATCAGTAGTATGGCAAAAATATATTAATTAATTAATGAAGAACAGAAGAACTTACAGAGGTCTTGGATTGGCTCACGATGTCTCCCCCAAACATCATGTTTTCGAATGAGCTTTCAGAGACCTTTGTTTTCCACATAGAAAACAATCCCTTTGCTTTGAAGCAATGGGAGGGAAATGAAAAGCCAAGGAGTCCCCAAGCATGTCCCTATGGGTGAGAGAGCATGCTTGCGTGCTGAGGCAGGAAATCCAAGCAAGAGGCATGAATGGTGTTGTGGGCATGTGCTCACTTTTGGACAGATGCTCCTGGAGCTGGAGAACGTCCCTCCCTCAGGTGCAAGGACCCCAGTCTGGGCACATGCTCAATAACGTGGGGATGTGAGTGACCCCAGCTCAGAGCCTGGAGGTTTTTGACCGCCAACAGCTCTAGGGGCAGTGCTGTGGATGCCCAGCACTGGCGCCTCCCTGCTCTTTGCAGTCCTGGGTTGTGCAAAAGGGCGCTGAGGAAGGTGTAAGTCGCGTCCTCACCCGCAGGGGGCCCCGCCCTGTCAGTCACCCCAAGCGGCAGGCTTCCCTGCCTCCATCTCAGACCTGCCTCCAGGCTGTGGGTCGCCTCCTGTGGGCTGGGGCAAGGGCTCATGGTGGCAGTTGTTGGGTCTCAGGGCGCGGCAGGCACCGAAGGTCAGGGTCCCTAATCCTGGGGTCAGTGCAAGCCTTTCTCACAGGGCTGGCTTCCACCAGTGTCTAGGCCTGGCCTGGAGCGCCCAGAGGATGCTGCAGTTGCTTCGGCCTCTGCAGGATTCTCTCTCCTCCTCCTTGGCCGCCGCCTTGTGACTGCCCCTTTGTCTTTTTGATTGCACATATGGGATGCAGTTTCATATGGCCTTAAAAAATTCAAACAGAATACTCTCTCATCCTCTCTGCCTGGAGTTGCACAGGCCTTTCCTTCTCGCTATGGCACTATGTAAATGAGTCCAGACTAAATTGCTGGAGTGTAACTGTCAACTGCTTTGAGCAGATCACCTCCTCAACTCAGTCAACCTCTAGAAGGGCCTTGAAGCACTTGGGACCCAGATGTCCCACGAACTCCTTGCTCACCCACCAGTGAGTCCTCCTGACCTGCATCAAATCTAGCACAAAGCAGAATCATTCAGTACCATTGTCTTCATATTGGTGACCCCCCATAATGTTAATTAAATCAATGACAGTCTGTTTTATAGACAGTATTTAGTAAAAAAGCCAACGCCAATGCATCTTGTTTTTTTAGAGATGTGGTTTCATTTTCCTCAGCTGAGATTACAACTATTACAACTATTCTTCCTTATTCATCTAGGTTGCACCTAGCACTGTGAGTCTGACTTGTTCCAGTGTTTTTTAATGGTTTGTCTCCAAGGCCTTATTCTTAAGAGTATCCCTTATTCATTGTGTCTTCAGTGAGTTTATGTTTGGGCTATTACCAAGATCAAATGCATGTAAATTATTTTAGATCTAGGCTTCATCAGTGAATGACTACCCTCAATCCATGTAGATCTATCACAGTCCTCTCAGTAGATCCAGACATCTGGTCCTTGTACCATAGGTTTTATTTCAGCATTCTGAAGAATTGAGGTAGGAGGATCTCAATTTCATAATCAGTCTGGCATATTAGTGAGATCCTCTCAAAATATTATATAATTCCTTTTTAATTTTGTTGCTGATTGATCCCACTTTTTCTCACATGATAGGTAATTAATGTACTATATTTCCTAGGATTTCTTCATTTCATTTTTATATGGGGTCTGCTCAATTTACCAGGCTAGCTTGAGACTTTTGTTCCTCCTGCCACAGCTAACCACGTTTATATTATGGATATATAATATATAGATTTATATTAGAGATGTGTATCCCCCTGTGTGGGAAAAGAGAAATTTCTGATCTGTTTGGTTTAGTATCCAATATCCAGTATTTACAATGCAGACACACAGGAGGTGCTCAAAAACAACTGCATGTTGCTGGGCTCATGGTGAGCTCACCCCTACCTGTAATGCAGCTTACGGGAGCTGAGGCAAGAGAATGGCCAGTTCAAGACTAGGTTTGCCAACTATGGGAACCCACCTCAAAATTAAAAAAAGAAACACATACATATGTAAACATGTGCAAGAAAGGGAATGTAGCTAAGCTGTAGAGTACCCTGGATTCCACACCCAGAGAAAAAGAAAGAGGGGAGAGAGAGAGAGAGACATACAACACACACACACACACACACACACACACACACACACACACACAGAGAGAGAGAGAGAGAGAGAGAGAGAGAGAGAGAGAGAGACAGGGTAAGTATAGCTCTGTATAAAGAACCTTAACTAGTATGATAGCATCAGGTCCTTGTCTTCCTTTCTTTCCTTTCTTTTCCCCTAAAAGAAGTTAAACTCCTTTATTGTATATTATTCATCTTGTGTTTTTCAGGAGCCCAGCACTTCTTGGACATATACAAGTTCTCATTCGGTATGTTGAATTCATATTTTTATTTCTGGAATCAGTGCCCATTAACCTGAATTGTATGTTGCTCACACAAAATTATTTTGGTATATCCTATACATGGAGAAAGAGCTGCCAAGAACGTCTGTCAGTTTGCAGGATTATTTATATAAATAACACATACTGTATACTTTGGATAACTATGAGTTGCCTGGATGAAAGTAAGAAAATTAGGGTCATTTATTCAGTGGAAAATCTTTATCTTGGTAAATAGTTTTACTACATTAGATTATTGACCTTGAGTATAAATACTTGATTACCCTATAAAAATCTGCCCTTCCTGTGGTGTTGTCTTAGGTGCTGATGAAAAAAACTGGTGTGTTTCCATTGTTTTGAAAACTCGCAACTTCCTTTAGCATGAAGAGTACTTCTAATCAAAATAGGCTCTCAAAGGTGGAAGGGTATCAGTCAAAACTAGAGAGTAACAGTTGGAGATTCAAATTGAATTAAATTATGCCCTAAAATTATCAGAGCAAGCCAACAATTGAAAATGGGCTTCTACAGCAAATTTGAAGAGAGTTGGCTTCCTAGGAAGGATTAGAGGAAAGGCACACAGAAACAGAACTCTTAGATGAGAATGGGTAAGGGAGCAATGTCTCAATTCTACTGTGAGAGCAATGTGGTTAGAGTTTTCATGAGCACTATTCCATCTTGAAAAAATATGAGGAAATAAGGAGCCCCTGTTCTCACATGCTCAAGACTTTACTGTTGCATGTATTTTTATCTCTTGCATTACAAGTCCTCAGCTATTATGGTACACAATGCAGATTCTATCAAGGGTTTGCCAGTTTCTTTGCTGTGGCTTGCTTGCTTTATAGAAATGAAATATTTTGCAATTAAAATTATGGTATTGTTGTGTGCCGAGAAGTGATATGTATATATGTGTATGTGTGTGTGTGTGTGTGTGTGTGTACATGTTACCTTTTTAAAAAATTATTCTTATGTTGGGAGAAGATATTGAATATGTTAAAATCAACCTTACCAAGAAAATTATATTAAAATTTAATGCATGTCAACATTTTAGCTGTTGAATTCTGTATTCTGAAATTATAAAAGAATAATTTAACAGTTTCAATTATCTGTAAAATCAGCCTATATTGAGATAACTGTTTGCATCATGTTTTGGTGATATCAGTCATGCCCCTTCTCTGAGAAAGCTGGAAAATTTACCCTTTGGGAATTTGTATGATGATTCCTTGGAGAAGTAATTTCCTCCAAGTGCTACTCTGGTGAAGCAATGCTTTCGGTAACTGTGGTTATTCCTGTGAATGAAGTTCTGAAATAGTTGGATTCCAAGGCATCATATAACTAGTTCATTTTTCCTCTTTCTTCCCTTCCAACTTGTGCTGCTGATTCTAAAACCAGAACATTATTCAGTGACCCTAAGCAGGAAACTTTATATAAAGTGATACCCCCTGGGGAAGTCATAAGAGAGGTGATTGAAATGTGACAAGTGGGTCCCTTGACACTTGCTCCAGAGAGAAATTGATCTTTCATTGTGTGTGACTATAAAAGCAACAATACACAAAGGCAGAAGGAAGAGAGAGTTGACAGAGCTGCCTTCTAATGAGAAAGAGAGTTTATTTTAAATTTGTTTCTGTTCAAGCGTTGGGATAAAATAGTGCCTATCAATTTCCTGAGCACCTTTTTGCTTCATTTGACTACTACTGTGGCTTCAAAACCATAAGGGAATACTATACTATTTATATTGAAGTATTACCAACGTGACCTTGTTAAAATAAGGCCAAATAAAATTTAATTGTATTTTACCATTTCAATTTCTGCAACTGAATGCTGGGTTTTTCCATAAATGCTCAGCAATTATAAAGGCAACTAACATCTTAATCTTAAAAACTCTATGCATACCGAATTTTATTGTAATGTTAACTATGGAAAATGTGTGTTTCAGGAATAATTCAATAAGCTAAAATAGCTTCTGGTACATGTTCTCTATTTCTCATTATCTTGTTTCTACAACATTGGTTATTTTCTTTGCACAGGCAATATATCCTGTGGGTCTCCTCTGTGATGCAGAGTTATTCTACAGAAAAGCTTGTCTCCATCTTTTGAAACCTAATGAATCTTTATCATGGATCTAATAGCACTATTTTTGACCTGTCTGTGGAAGAGGACACTGTCTTTGCTTGTGAAAATCCCAAGGTGAGACTTTGAACTTAGCATTCTTAAGTTAAACTTTAAACTTCTATTAATTAAACTATAAACTATAGTGTTTATTAAAGAACAAAACTGTAGTTTATAGTTTAATCATTTCTAATGGTGCCATAACATTTGAACATATTTTTTTTTGGAACCAGGGATTGAACTCAGGGGCACTCGGCCACTGAGCCACATCCCCAGCCCTATTTTGTATTTTATTTAGAGACAGGGTCTCACTGAGTTGCTTAGCACCTTGCCCTCGCTGAGGCTGGCTTTGAACTTGAGATCCTCCTGTCTCAGCCTCCCAAGTGCTGGGATTACAGTCGTGCAACACCACACCCGGCCACATTTGAACATATTAAACAAATCCATAGCTGTATAATTCATCTTTAGGAAGTTTTCCAAATGCATGAAAATAAGGTTCGAAAGTACAGTATAAAATAGGTGTAGCTTCAATGCAAACCTCATATTTAAACTTAAAACTTTCATTTATAGGGAGTTCATTTATAATTCTCACATTAAAATACCTAGAGAAATTTTGACTTTGAAAAATATAAACAAAATGTAAAAAATTAGCTATAATTAATTCTACTTATTGTAATTAACATTATGATTAATTGTCCTGTAATCCTTTATGAATGTTTTCTTTGACAGCAATCTTACTTTCCAATCTACAATACTTAAATAAACTTCTTTCCATATTATGTCAGTGCTTTCATCTATTCTAATTCCTTACCATTTCAATGTATCTTTACAAAGTTATTTTTAGCAAATTCACTGAACTGTAATTTTATAATCTAACATGTGGGCTGCTCCTTTTTGTTTTCCTAGCAATAATTTTGTAGTATGCAATGTTGTGTAATGCTGTATAATAAATTTTGAATTAACAGTTGTTTACTTAAGAAAGCATTGCAGAGGGTAAATACCAAGACAAAAGAGATAGCAATCTTTTAATTTTTTGGTTGTCCTATTGCTCACCAAACGTATTGTGACAATGTACAATTCTAGCATCTGGTACAAAAGTACTTACCTCACTTAGTCTTCACAATCACTGAATATTATCATAAAAACATAAACAAGGGCTTGGGTTGTGGCTGAGTGGTAGAGTGCTTGCCTAGCATGTGTGAGGCCCTGGGTTCAATCCTTCACACCACATAAAAAAAATTATGTCCACCTACAACTGAAAAATATATATTAAAAAACAAAATGAATATGATAAGAAATGAAAGAAAAGCTAACATTGGTACATAAAATATTACTGATGGAACCTTTAAAATAAATAAAAATAATAGAAAATGAGCTAATGAAATTGTCATAGTGGAACTAAGGATGTTTATAATTTAATTTGAATTCATTGGAATCCTCTTAATATAAAAAAATCCAAATTTTTATTTTATCCTTGTGCAATCATTTCTAATATCTTTAAATCATTTTTGTGATGACTTTTCTCAAATTTCTGATAATAAAAAACAGCTATTGTTTGAGTGCCAATTACTACTGTTAAGAGCTACCTATATTCTCACCATGATGTCATAGGATATATTATCACCTCAATTTTATAATGACAAATAATAAGACAAAAATTAAAATAGGTTTCCAACACCAATGGAGCCCTTTGATGACAGAACTAGGATTTCCCTGGGCTTTATGACTTCAGAGATAATCTCCCAATTGATAATTCCAATACAGTCTATACAAATATTTAAAATACCAATATTTGCCATATGTGTTAAATAGTATATGGCTGACATAAAATTACTGATTTTAAAATATTTTGATAGTATATTAAAGATACATTGTTTAAAGAACTGTCCATTAAACATGTGAGGGTAATTCTTGAAGTTCTTCAGAATCTTAGAGATTTTAGTCTTTTTTAAGGTAGCATTTAAAGTCTTTGAACTCTAGGAAATGATCATAAATTTCTTTGAGTTTCAATGTAGAGTAGTTGAATGTATGCCAGAATTTATTACATGTGATACTAAATTATTTGTTAAAAGCCATGGGATAATCAATATAAGTTTGAAGAAATCCAGGATCATTAACTGGTTTTGCTAGAAAATCCTATACACAGCCAGAAATTTCAATGCCATTGGCATCGCTAATTTATTTATATGCCTATTATTATGCTAAGAAAGTGCAACCCACAGATCAGGAGAGTCAACATGTTTACTCAAGGTGGTGGGTACAAAAACCCTTTGTATACCAAACACTAGCATGAAATGGGTTGTTTCTTAATTACTTTGGATTATGATCATTATTCTGACTACTTGAAACAACATTATTTGCTAGATAGATTTGACATTAAGTAGCACATCAGTATCAGCAATAATAGTATCGTGCCACATGACAAGGCAACTAGACAGGATCCGTGCTTGCTGCAAAGATGTTCCTAAGCAGGCTCTAAGATCAGGATGGAGAAGTCACTGTCCAAATTTGAATTAACATAATCAAGGAGTTGCCTATCTTATGTTGAATAGCACTGTACCAGCTGTGCCCAGAGATTTAGTTGAAATAACTAGGAAAAACAACATGCAACATTTGTTTACTTAACAAACAATCTCAGTAATGAATTAAGCTTTCAGAGGAAAGAAAATTTATGTACAGATAAAAAGATTTTTAATCAATTTCATTAGCACCCATCAAAAACTTTTCAAATCACAATGGGCCTTCCTACTTTGCGTTGCATGAAGAAGTAAACTACAAGTTCCAGGGACAATCGTTAATCTATAAATCATGCTACAGCAAAGATTTTACTTTTTAAATAAAACACAGTAAGAAGAAATAGTAAGACATATGTCTTCTTATTCTTAAATCTTACATATGTTAATCAGACCTAACATTTCTGGACCAATCTTAGTCCAACTTCTATTTCACATGTGATTGATAATAAGAACTAACAGCTGATTTTAGTAATTTAAGTTAAATCAAGATCTCCAAAGCATGAAATATTTTTAAATAAAAAGAGAAATAGGTTATCAGAAAAAAAGGAGGACAGATCATAGGCTGAAGCAGATCTGAGTTTGAATTTTCATTTTTTTTTCAATCACAACATGGGGAAGTTAGGTAGAAAATCTTAGTTTAATGATCAAGTTCACTGGAAAAATTAAATAAAAAAGATCAGGTGTTGAACAATATCCAACAATCTTAAAAACAAAGTGTTATAATCCGTAAATTTCCTAATATTTGGTTTGATTATGTCATATGTATTTGCTATTTTTCTAAATCAAGGTGGAAAGAATACTTATGTTAAACAAAAATCATTGATGTTGACTGGATCTGTGTTTGGTTGAAACCTTTTTTTTTTTTTAAATGCATTTTACCTTATTGTGTTTTAGGAGAAAATAAGAAAATTATATAACACCACTCCATAAGGTATTATACTTTTATTCAAAACATATCCAATTTATGTTAGTCCCCGTATGTTTTAGATTAAGTGGCAAAATGAGCATTGTTATTTAAATTGTTGATCTCTACATACTTGAAGAATCTGAATCATCCCAGATTTACGTATAAATTTTCTGCTAAAGAAAGTTACAAATAATTTTTTTCATGAGACATGATAAGGTTTAATTATAAGACATGCATTCACAGTGACCAGTTCCAGAAATGAGACACCTTTGAAGAAGAATGAAAAGCACCCTTTTCTGTTGAGATAGCAATGATCTTACAACTCAGTGCATCACATGCAGTTCCCTTGAGCATCAGTCTCCCAAATTGATGCTAGTCTTGGCTCCTGTCTTGCTGTTGCCAGCATGACCTCAGCAAATGTGACATAGAAACTTGAAAAGCTTTTGCCCAGTGGAACATACCTTGAGATGATGTTGGAGTCACTGGAGGACAAAGTCACATGGAGCCCAGGCAGCTGTCCTGGCTTAGGAGCCCCAGACTGTGCCCCTGGCAGCCCCTAGATCACCTGTGCTCTTTTGCCATATAGGAGAGACCCCAGGTAGGACTGGTAGAAGCACCACCTGTATAGGTCTAGTCTAAAGGAGAGGCCCAGAAAATTGTGAGCAAATATGAGGATTGCAGGGTTTAGCACTAAGATTTGGGAATGATTTATAAAATTTCATTTGGGGATAAAATTACATTGAGTTCCCTTCAGGATACAGCCCTTCTGCCTCATCAGTCATCTCCAGCCCTCTGTGAAATTTGGATTAGATTAAGAAGGCAGCCTTGCTTAGGAGTATGAATTATGGCACCTATTTTGGCAGTGGAATTCAAAACTGTAGAAACTGGTCAGTGTTGAAGGAGCCACAAAGTCCAGAGGAAAGGCAGGCTTGGGGCACATGCTACACAAGTGGATCAGCCCAAGTATTATACTTTTATTCAAAACATATCCAATTTATGTTAGTCCCCATTCGTTTTAGATTAAGTGGCAAAATGAGCATTGTTATTTAAAATGTTGATCTCTACATACTTTAATAATCTGCATCATCCCAGATTTATGTATAAATTTTCTGCTGGTCAGGGAGATGGCCAGGAGATACAAGGAGTCAAAGCAGCATGTCCAGGGGGCTGGGACTGTGGCTCAGTGTTGGAGCACTTGCCTAGCCTGCATGAGGCACTGGGCTTGATCCTCAGCACCACATACAAAACTAAATAAAATGAAGTTCTATATATGTAAAAAGAGCAGCAGTAGAACCAGGAAGCTCTGCCTCATGTTACAAGCAGATTTCCCATCAGGAGCCTTTTTGCTGAGGGTAACTTGAGTGAATCCTTTCTTCCTTGACTATACTAAAAGATGGAAAGGAAAACATCAGTGTAGTAGGCAGATATGTAAAGGGTTTTTTAAAGAAAAACAAAAAGCAGCTTGCCTAAGGGTGTTTATTGCAATGCTCTTCATAGCAGTCAAAAACTGGAAACAAGTCAAATGCCCAACAGACAAGTCTGTAGAAGGTATCCATTCATAGAAAGGAGTGCCTTGAGGCAGCTAAAGCTGAAACAGAACATGAAACTCACTCCTCTTGTGCTGAGATGGAAATATGTACATCATATTGGGGAAAGACCAAAAGGTTATATAAATAGTTGACATTTCAAGTATTTTTTAACTCTTCCTGGAAACTTGTGAATACAAGGGAAATCTGTTCTTTCACGGATGACTGTAAAAAGAGATGCTCAGTGTCATACAGCTTTGCTCTCTGTCTTTTCCTTTGTTACAAAGTTACTGATGCCGGGTTCCCCCATCTGAACTTCATGGATGTCAGCCCCGAAGATGTGTGTGATGAGTTCCCCTTCAGGTGAGAAGATTATGGAGCCCTGTTCAAAGCTCACCTTGTAGGCAGCCCTGTTGTCTGTCCCTTCAAAGAACTTGTCAACATAACAGGGCGGCGATGGAGCAGGTATTCTGTCTTGGGCAGGAGGTACAGAAGTACATTCCTTGGATGTTGTCCTCTGACAGACTCATTTGTTTCTCCAAGTCTTTTCTTCCCCAGGAAGAGAGTGACTGAGGACCAGAAGGTCGTTATCTTCCTGGCAGGATGAGCACAAGCAAGAATGGTCTTGGGAGTCATGGATTGCTCACTTGGAGGTAGAGTCCCTGTCTTGGTTTATTTGCCAGTGCTATAGCAAAATCCCTGATGTTAAATAATGTATAAAAAAATAAGTTTATTTAGCTCACAGTTCTGATGACTGGAAAAGTCAAACATCACAGCACCAGCATCCTTCCAGTTAGGCTTCTCTGGTTGCAACACCATGTTTGATGTCCTAAGACTCCATGGGGGCATCGCCATCACTGGAAAGCCCTCCTTGAACATGACCAGTCTCCTCACAACTGGACTCTGGAGCAGCATATATCTTCTTTCTTTTAGAGGGTTTGAAGAACTGAAGTTTTTGGAATACTGGTGCACATGTTGATGGTTCGGAAGTCAGCTACTTGACCTTCAGATATCACTTGGAGATTCAGTTTCCAGGTCTGTACAGTGGGTATCTCCTAGGAATCACCTCAGAGGACCAGCGTGAGGGTTAAAAATGAGCATTCTTGAATGTTTTGCACAAAGGGTTTGCTCAATGAAGGCAATTTATTGCAGTAGGTGTTTTTACAACTCCAAGACCCAGAAAGAGACATAATCATTGTCGCACTATCTGTATTACGACTTTGACACAATAGAGACATTAAGAATCACATTTCTGGTGATGGTTTCCATTAATTTTGAAGTCCTTTGAGCAGTCATTTTATGTTCCCGGCATGACATCTTTGAATCCCCGGACATCACTCCGTAGGCTGGTGTTCTTCCCCCACTTGGAAGATAAGGCCTTTGAGGCTCAGCAGCATTAAGAAAAAACGAAGGGCTTCTCACTTTGCCCGGGCTCCAATACTCACACACAGACGAAGAAACAGGCTGGGAGAAGCGAGGCCACAGAGTTGACCGCCTGTGAACAAACCCAGGTTGCCTTTCACCGGATCAGGGACCGCCAGACCCTGGTGGTTCGCTTTGCCCGGGTTAAAGAATTTGGATTGTACAGTTAACACTTTTTGAGTTTCAAACAATTCGTTTACAAAATGTCTTTCGCGACGGGTCCGATTTGTCTTCCCTTGGGGCAGCCGCCAGAGCTCCTCTGTCATGGATTCGTGTCCAGCGATCCCGCGGGCCAGCAGGGGGTGTTCCCGTGCTCTGGCCCTGGGCAGAAGGCTCAGGGCGCCTCAGGTCCCGGAGGCGGCTGTGCCCCTGCAGCCCGCGCTACACCTGCGCCCAGGCCTAGGCTCCGACCGAGCTGGTGGCCCCAGCGGAGGCGGTGGCGGGAGGAGGAGCAGGAAAAGACTACAACTAATTTGTAAAGTATTTAAAAATTACTTGGGGCTGGGGTTGGCTCAGGGTTGGAGCACTTGCCTGGCATGTGTGAGACACTGGGTTCAAGTCTCAGTACCACATCTGAATAAATAAAATAATGGTCCATAGATGTCTCTCTCTCTCTCTCTCTGTCTCTCTCTGTCTCTCTCTCTCTCTCTATATATATATATAAATATATATACACACACACACACACATATATATACATATATATATACATACACACACACACACATATACACATATATATTTATACATATATAAATTATTTGAAAAATTTATCGTTAAATTTTATTCACTGAGAGTTTGAATTACTTCAGGTACTATGCTACTGAATTTGATTTTTTTAATAAAACAAACACATTATTATAAATCAAATGACTGATTCTGTGAGGAAGACAGTGCCAATAGGTGAGGATTCTTAAATGAATTGAGTTAGATTGACATCTTCATAGTTTAGAGATTTCAT
Organism: Glaucomys volans; assembly: GCA_020662805.1. Taxonomy (NCBI): domain Eukaryota; kingdom Metazoa; phylum Chordata; class Mammalia; order Rodentia; family Sciuridae; genus Glaucomys; species Glaucomys volans. The sequence continues at coordinate 35,757 of JAJEJO010045905.1, read as the reverse complement.
GTATAAATGTTGAAGGAATCCATAAAATACTGCTCTGATGTCATTCAACCATAGTAACAAGGGGACCTTTCCAACTAGGTAACCTATGGCCTGTTTGTGTAAGGAAAAGCTGAAATCCGAGTATGCAGAGAATTTTTTCTTCTATAAATTGTGAGAAAAAAATGAAATATGTGAGCATTTTATTACACAGGTACTAATCATGATCTCAAAAAAAAAGCCTCAGTTTTGGTTATTATTCTTTCTTTGATTTTATTTACAAAAGGACTTAACAATGCTATTTTTATTTTGTGGATAATGGAGGATGCAATCAAAAAGGGCAAAAAATGAGAAAATTTCTTACACTCTAAACAATATAATTTGTTATTCACTTATCAATTTTTAGGATTTTTAGAATTTAAAAAATATTTTGTTGCATTCTTTATTTTATATACTAAGTGGCCTCCCCAGTCTATAAATAAATGCATTATTTTTCACTATGCATCCTAGAATTGTCTTTTTTATAACAGCTTATTTTCAAACATTGGCAATTCAGATTATATACATCTATTGCTTTAGATTTGCAGTGGTTTTATTTATTTGTTAATTTAGGGTTTGTGTGTGTGTGTGTGTGTGTGTGTGTGTGCGCGCGATGCTCAGGATTGAACCTGGGACCTTGATACATCCCCAAACCCTGAGGTTTGTATTTCAAGCCAAAATTTGCTTTCTCCATCTGTAACAGCATAACCTTAAAAGAATGACTTCATCCTGAGTGAGTATTGACTTTGGAATTCCAACACTGAAATTTGCATATGCCGCACAGTATATGTCTGATTGTCCTGAAGGTACTCACCAAAACTGGTGACCACCCTCTAGGTAAATATCAATAATTGCCAAATCAACAATTGCAAATATAGGCAAAAATCCTAACTTTGAATAGGAAATGCAGGCTAAAAAATGTTAAGTGAATTTGTTCTACATCAGTGGCACATCTTTGCACTGAGGTTGTAATACAATTCAAACATTCTACCTAATATTTTTTATTTCCCTTTATGAGAGACATAGCAATGAAAAATTTGATGCAACCAACTCTATGAGAGAAGGTTTATTTATTTGAGACAGATTCCTTGGAATGAGTTTCCTGAGTCAAAGGAACTATAGATTGATGCAGATATAGAGATCATTTTGAGAAATATTACCATATTGCTATTCACAAATTGTTTAGGTATTCAAATTAATTTCAGCAAAATATTAGAATATATTTCCCAAGTTACTTCCAGCAATATATTTAGGATTTTATTTTTTTAATCATTTTGGTAGATATAAATTTATTTTGTTTCAACATTTATTATCTAATTACTACTAATTTGGGCATCTTTTCATATTTTTGTTTTCAATTTGGATTTGGTCTTTTGAGAACTCTTGAGTGGCTCTTTTTTCCCCTATTAGTATAAAATTGAAAGTTTCTTTCATTGTAAACATTATTCTCCATCCTCTAAGCAAATTTTTTCCAGTCTATTTAAATAAGTCAAATCATTGATATTGAAAGTTTGCTATTTTTGACATCCCCAAAATTATAGGTTTAGAGAAAAAAGTCTGATTTGTACATGTAACTATCTAAGTATGCTTTAAGATTGTTTCACTTTTTTCAGTAAAAATAAAATTAATTTTTGATCATGTTTAATACAAGAAGTGTGTTTTCTCCCAGATGGATACTGAGTGTGTAGCACCCCTTTTATATGTTTGCTTTCCCTCTTTATTCTAAATTGCACTTTAATTTCCTTTTGCATTTATCCTTTCACCAAAAATTTTACTCTCTGGTACATTTATAATTTATGTGTAGAAAGGCCTTTTTATTTTGGAACTTTATTTTCATTTCAAATTACATTGCCTCATAATCAGTAGTATCTCTATTTTATAAAGTCTATTGATACATTTTTGCACCTGAATGTTTTTGACAATGATTCTGTTTGTTGAGAAGATACAGTTTTTATTATCTTAACTTATATCTTTAAAATCTGTTTATGTAGATTTCTTTATTCGTGCCTATATTCTTAAATCCACTTAACCTTTCTTATGCTGAAAGTAGTGTGTGAGAATACCTTGTTCCAATTGTTTCCATCTTTCTCTCTCTCTGTAGTTTCTGCTTTATTACTTGGGACACAGATACTCATAACTGTTGAAACTCTCATGAATTGCAGCTTTTTGCAGTATAAATCACAAACCTCTATTCTACTTTATGCATTTTGACTTTAATTCTATTTTTTTATATCAGGAGGACTGCAAACTTCCTTATCATTTTCATTTACCTTTCATTTAACTATGTTATTTGAAACACTGAAACATTGTACTTCATTATTTTTAGTATAAAATATATTGTTAGGTTTTTCCTTTTAAAAAAATGTTGAACTTGAAGGAGACCTAATTCCTTTCACTTATATTGATGATAATTTATATTTAGTCTTGAATTCTATCATATTATTTTATTATAATTAGTATTAAGTTCACTTCATCATTGTTGGATTTTTACTTTGTTATAAATATCTTTTTCCTTTGCTATTTTTTTAAGTTTTATTTTTCAGTATTCAGGTTAGATCAACATTTTGTCTTTGTGGTTATAAAACCCTAATTTCATTTTTTTCTTGCTTAAACTTTTTTTTTCTTTCCTTTTGCAGTGTTGGAGGTCAAACGCAAGGTCTCACACTTCTTCTTTAACCTTGAAATTTAGCTAGTTATTTGTAAGTAGTATTCCTTGACTTATACTATTACCTGCACAATAGTCAATAATCTTGCTCTAATTTCTGTTTCCTCTTTTCTTTGCCTTTTTTGTCATTTTACAGTTCCATCTTTTTCTTGTTTGAATATATAATGTTTATGTTCTGATTTTTTCTTCCCATCTGCAATGTTTTACCAGTTTCCTCATCATCTTTTGGTTACATAAAACTCATTCTCTGCTGGCTTCTTCAGAAGGTCACAAAGGCTTAGAAAACCTAGAAATGATAATATTACAAATTGTTTTTCTAAAGACTTCTTAATACATGAAGATGGGTTACTTGCACAATAACTTCTTGGCTCATACTTTAAACTACTTGAATATATTGCTCCACTGTTACCTTGATTTGAATTTTCTATTTAAGAATTCTGACTTCGTTCTAGTTTATTTTTTGTTCTAAGCTATTTTACCTTTTGCTCTGAAGTCCTTGAAGGTTTATTCCTCTTAATACTTAAAATTCAGTAGTTTAAGTAAAATATCTGCTAATATTTACTGTTTAGTTGAAGTTTCACCAGTTATCCAGTAGAACCATAAAATATATAATCCAGAATTTTTATTTCCCAAAATTCGTCTTGGGAATTATATAGTTTAAACATTAAATTTTTTATTTTTCCCTTTCTCAAAAAGCTCCAACCAACAGAACATTTTTGCCTGCTTTGCCATTCAACCACATTTCCTGTGACCTATTTTAATTCATTCTTTTATTATTTTTCTATTTTTCTCTAATACTGCCATTCAGTTTTCCTTTTGAACATTTTCTTTTTAGGTCCTTTATACTTCATTATTTGTGTGTGATGTTTTTGTTTAGTTTATCTATTTGGAGTTCAATAAATCACTATTTTGTTTTGTTTTGCCCATTTGTATTCTATATTGAATTTCTCATTTACAGTGTTTTTAAATGCCCCAAATGCCCACATGTGAACATTTCATTTATACTGAAGTGTTTGGAGATGGCTTTTCTCTATTTATTTAATTTACTTAAGTGACAAAATTTCATCAGCTGATACATTTTGAGTTGCAGTTTTTATTTCCCTTATAGCAGTTTTACATGGAGTTTTTTTTTTCTGTTTTAGTATTTTGTGGATAGTGTTCATCGGTGACAATATCATGTATGTTATTTTACAAAAATAATTTTTCAATGAAACTTTTCCTTTTCTTCTGCAGTATCCTTAATGTTATTCCATTACATTCTTCCCTGCTTACCTGCCCTGCCTGCAGTGATCACAACCCCGCCTCTGTAGATCAAATTATTTTCCAATTCACATGTTGGACTTTCTTTTATCTTGAGTTGCTTCAGTGTGTTTCTTTATTTTCATCATTTTCTTTTATATGTGATTCTCTTAAACCTTCCCTCTTCAGTTCTATACACCTGAAATATTTAGCAGCAATAGGAGCTGTTACCTCCCACTGATGATTGGAAGGTCATAAAATTATTCTGTGTGTTTGTAATGCTAATAATAAAAGTCATGAATATTATTACTTGCTCTTTTTATTTATTTATTTTTTATTTTATATGTTCTAATTAATCATACATTACAGATTACATTTATATATTTTGATAGATCATACATAAATAGTGTAATCTCTCATTTTTCTGATTATACATATTGCGGTATCACATCGGTCATGCAGTCATACATGTACATGAAGTAATAATGTCCGTTTCTCTCTACTATCGTTCTTTCCCCCATACCCCTTCCCCTCCCTTCTTTCCCTTCTACCTAATATAAAATTCCATATTCCCCCCTCCATTTTTTGTGAATTAACTTGCTCTCTTTTTTATTTTGTATTTTCTCATGAAGCTATGTGAGAAGATTTCAAATAAAGCAGTTAATATTATCCTTTGGACCTAGGAACAGACAGCATTGTTAGTAAGAATAATGCATTCTTTATACACTAGGTTTTGGATTAATCAATAGATAGATCTCAGCAAAATCTTTCTGGCTCTCATAAATTCTGTACTAATGTGGAAAATTTTTGTAAACGTGACATTGGGTTCCTAAAATAAAGTTGGTTTCTTATTTTGAAATAATAAGTCGACTAAAAATATTGGATTAAATTTTATTCCCCTGTTCTTCAAAAATAGAAAAAGAGTAATGATTACAACACAGAATTTTCAATATTGTTTTTTAAATAGGTATAATTAAAACCACAGGAAACCACATACTTTTCCACTCAGGTGCATAACCTGATTTCAAACGTAGAAACATATGGTTATTTTTGCCATTGTCTCAACTAGATGATTGCATCAGGGACGCCTGCATTCCTCAGAAGTGCATGTTCTGCAATGGTTTGCATTATATGCCTGTAAACAACCAGAGAAACAACTACTACTTTGTGTACAACCAGAGAAACAACAGCCGTACTCCATTTGTGTACAATGAATCAAAATTAATTAATTAAAAAATAAATTAACTAAAAAATAAAAAAATAAAATGAAATTGTTGATTTTTCTCTTTTCTGTGAAAAAATGTGGTTGAAATTATAAAATTTCAGGTTAGAAGTAATGAGATAGTCACCCAATTTATTATTAAAAAATCTTATGTGGAAAAAGTCAAATCCAGAGGCTCAAATATAGTATGATTCCATGTATATCTATACTACAAAATATATGCACTGAGGCTTCTAAGAAATAATCTTTAGAATCACATTTGTATAAAACCGTGGTATTGAGTCAGACAGACTTTAAATCAAGTTCCAACTTTTCAATTTACCGAGTGTCCATTTTATATGTGTTTGTGTAGGTGTGTTTTTAAATGTTAATTAGCTAGTGTTGATTTCATGAATAATATTAAAGGAAGAAAGATGTACAATACTTAGCTAAATGCTAGCACATAAGTTAGTAAAGATTATCATTTTTCTTCTCAATTAGGTTTTTTTCCTCAGTCAAATACAGATGATGATCCCTATGATCCCAGACCTTGCTAGCACAGAAAATATGCTTATTTTTTATCTATTTATACCCATAGCACAATAAGACTTTTACAATTTTTACATGAAAGGAATGAACTTTGTTTCTTTGAAAGGACATGGATCTGAAAGTCTTTACCAATCTCCATTACTGGAAACCAGAAATATGTTCAGAGGATAATAAACTTTGTCCTATATATCTAAAAAAGAGGAGAGTGTGAATTGATGCATGGTACTCCAGCTAGAAGTGCATATGCATATTTTAGAATTTTGTGTTGGGAGATATTCATAAAATTAGGTGTATTGGGGATAAAATCACAGAAAATTGGGATTTTATATGCAAATTGTAACATGGTTTTGGATGCAGCTAGACATCCTGTGGTTCAGTAAGCACAGAGAGGGGGTAGTTTATGTTTCTAGATTTTTTCTTTTATTGTGCTTTACAGTGCTAGGAAATTAAACCAGTGCATGTGTATGGTAGGCATGTGCTCTCCCACTGAGCTACAACATCAATCCTAGTTTAAGTTTTAAACTGATGAGACACAGATTAAATAATTGCATGAATTTCTTAACACATTGTATCTATCTCTCTCTTGTTTGAAATTTGAGGTTCACAGTTATTTCTTTTGACAATACATATTAATAAACCATCATATTATGAACAATGATACTTCAGTGACCTGAGTTCATTAGAGACATGAATGAGAACTGAACCCCTTATGTCACCATTTGGTAATCCTGGTCCTGTGGTATTATTAGGGTGGTTAACTGGGATTTCTATATGAAAATGCTTTAGAAATAAGAAATATGGGGATTGGGGTTGTGGCTCAGTGGTAGAGTGAATGTCTAGTGTGGGTTAGGCACTGAGTTCCATCCTCAGCACCACGTTAAATAAATAAAGAAATTAATATGTATAAGTATTGTGTCCAGCTACAACTAAATATGTATATTTAAATATACATATATTTTAAATACATATATATGTATTTTTAAAAATAAGTTTTTGTTTTGTTTTTGTTTTTGTTTTTTTTGTACCAGGAATTGAACCCAAGGTGTGCTCAACCACTGAGCCAAATCCCCAGTCCCTTTTTTATATTTTACTTAGAGACAGGAGCTCGCTGACTGACTTAGGCGGGCTTTGAATTTGCAATCCTCCTACCTTAGCCTCCTGAGCCACTGGGATTATAGGTGTGCTGTACCTATGCCTGGCTAACAAATAAGAAATTCTAAATTCATTTTCATGGAATTTAAATTTTTTTTATTTTAAAGAAAGAACAAAATAACACAACTTTTTAGATTAAAACTTTATTCCAAATTTGGAATAAACGTACTTTCAAGTATAATAATTAGACACAACAGCAATGCTTTTAAACCATTGCTCTATCTGGGAAAGTCATGTTTGGTCTAGCTGGGGGCTAATGGGTCCTTTGCTCTGATTGGATGAAATTTCTTCAACACTGGAAGTCCTAATGGGATCATATCCACGTTAGTTTTGACTCTACCTCTGATCAGCAATGAGAGCATGAGAAGGATTTTCTCAGCTTCCTCTGTAAGAAGCTGTAGATAAATGACTTCTTTACCACATTTCTTAAACTGTTGTGGGTCAAAGTCACCATATGTAGTTCTACAAATGCATGGGATTTTATATCTGGTGCCAGCAACTTACGACTAGAGGCACGATCTTGGTGCAGAAGTCTTCTTGGCTCATATGAAGAGAACTACTTGGTTCAGACCTCAGTTGAAATTGTTTCTCCTCATCTTTCCCAGCTGTGTGAGTTCAGGTAGATCTCTTAATTTATTTCAGTCCAACACTATCTGGAGAATGGAGATAATGACGTCTACTTTGTGAGAAGAGTGTGGTGAATTACCATCATTCAAGTATCTGAAGGTTAGGGTCCTGTGAATTGAGTTTGCTGCCACACCTAATTTCTGTTGCTTTCTTTTATAGAGGTTCCCCACAGTCACAGATGCTGATGACCCAGATAACCATTTAGGATGTTTGTGGGTGGGCTGAGTGGGGGTGTTCATAGGATTAGAATGTGTGCACCATGAATCCTATGGGGACTGACATCTGCAGATATGAATAACTAGAAAGAGCCAGATGTCTCAGGTTATTTTGATAAGCATTGTCTCTGTTAAATACATCCAGGCTGGCTTTTGAAGTTGTCTTAACAAACGTAACTTGAAGTTTCTTTAATATGAAACATGACACAAGGCTCATATGTTTAGAGTTTTATTTTTTATTTTATTTTTTAAAATTTATTTATTTTGATTCATTGTGCACAAATGGAGTATAGCTGTCGTTTCTCTGGTTGTACACAAAGTAGTCACACCATCTGTGCCTTCATACATGTACACAGGGCAATGATGTCTATCTCATTCTGTTATTATTCTTGCACCCCCACCCCTCCCTTCCCTCTATGCTATTTATGCTTCCTCCATTCTTGCCTCCTTCCACCCTGCATTATGCATCTTCATTCACTTATCAGAGAGATCATTCGGCCTTTGGATTTTTGGGATTGGCTAATCTCACTTAGCATAACAGTCTTCAACATCATCCATTTACCTGCAAATGCCATAATTTCATTATTCTTTATGGCTGAGTAATATTCCATTGTGTATATATACCACAGTTTCTTTATTCATTCATCTATCAAAGGGCATCTAGGTTGGTTCCACAATCAAGCTATTGTGAATTGAGCAGCTATGAACATTGATGTGGCTGCATCACTGTAGTAATCTGATTTTAAGTCCTTTGGGTATAGGCCAAGGAGTAGGATAGCTAGTTTAAATGGTGGATCCATGCCAAGTTTTCTAGGGAATCTCCACACTGCTTTCCAGAGTGGCTGCACTAACATGCCATCCCATGAGCAATGTATGAGTGTACCCTTTTCCCCACATCCTTGCCAACACCTGTTGTTGAGTTTTATTTTTGAATGTGTTCAAATTTCTATAAAAGAAACAGTAGTTAATATAATGAAAATTATGGCTCCTCTTAGTCACTGCCCACTGACAGTCATTTTCAACTCTTGTAGTCTTGTAGCTATTACCTTTTTTCTTCTTCTTTTTTAAAACTGATATTCCTAAAAGTGATTGTGATGTTTCTTAAATTCTATCTTTGGTATTGTCCATCTATTTTGTACTATTTAGAATTTAAAAATTAGGAATTATAATTCATAATTTAGCTCTCTTTTAATCATTCATCACATTGAGATATATACAATATATGTATAATATATATCCTTTTTCTATCTTAAAATGTAGTTGTAACTTTTGATTAATTCCATGTTGGCAGAATTACATCATCAAAACCATGTAACTTTCTTTTTATTATAGCATCAATTGCAGATTTATGTTCCCTTTCATAAAGAATTTCGTTTATTTTTTTCCCTGAAATTAGTTGGCTCTTTTATTTCATTTGTCTGGCACTCTTCTTGGTCTAGTTTTCCACAAAGTCAAACCTGTCTGATATCTGTCACTTTGATTTTTATTTTTCCTGGTATTCACAGGAAATTCTTCTTCCTTCCTTTGCCCCAGCCCTGTCTGGCAGGCAGCCAAACTATCATCTTGGGTCTTCCTTTTGTGTTATTAGTGATTCCCTTTATTACCACCCTTTGTTCAGTCCTTTATTCTTGAAAGATTTAGCATTTCACATTCCTTATTTGTAAAATGGACAATAATAATAACAGTCACTATATGGTACCTCTAAGAATTTTGTAGACTGTGAAACAGCATATGTATGAGATTGTGTATCCTTGGGCTCCTAACCTTGTGAGTTATCATACTGCCATTAAAAGCACAGAGTCCACCTTCTCCATGGAAACCTTGTGTGTCCTCTCTGCACATACAGTCCTTGGCGAAGCACTCTCTTGGAGTCCCATGTCTCCCTATTCTCTTTCCTCATGTTTCTCTACTTGCTGAATTAAATCTCAGTGCCGTCTTTCTGTTTCTGTGTAGCAATTGCTGCATGAGCTAGTTTGATCATTTCCATGTAATTTGGGAAGAACTAGAAATGTCCATTACAGATACAATAGCTTTCTTCAATAAAATATTGATTTGATAGTGACAATAGCTGAAGTATCTGTTGTTTCAGTCTTTATAATATCCCCAAACTGACCAGTGGAGCAGGCCCAGTGCCACAGCTAAATTTGTTAAAATTTTCTAGTTTGACTTGATCTCTGCTTTGTTCCAGGCAGTTTGTAACTTTTATGTGTTATTTTAAAAAATCTTAAATTTTATGTGATTGTATGCTCTGGGTATAACTAGAAGAAAGCATCTAAGAAATAAAATTTATCAGGGAAAAAAAGTAAAACTTATTATTTTTTTTTGCATTTCCCTGATTCTAACTCCAAATTTAAAGTGACAGCCTTTATTTAATGATTAGAAAAAGAAATATTTTAATAAGAAACAATAATACCATACCTGTAATTTAAAAGATGAATTTTGGGTCTGGGGATATAACTCAGTTGGTAGAGTGCTTGCCTCACAAGCACAGGCCCTGGGCTCAATTCCTAGCACTGCTATCAATCAATCAATCAATCAATTTTATCAAAAGTTACAAATATGAATACTAAAGAATTTCTATTGCTGCAAGGTCATAAATTTGGAGCATTTAGAAAATGTTAGCAGCTAAGAATGAATGTACCTCAGCCAGTAGGTAATATTATCTCTTCAAAATATGAAACAAAATTGTAAAATTTGCTTCAAAGGTATTGGTGCATAGCAAAAGGCAAATTTCAGGAACTTTCTCAATTTATTTACCTTGATTTACATTGTTTTCTTACAATGTTATGCAACTTAGTATGTGCTGATGTAGGGGAAAGAATGAATTCACAATGTTTCATATTATATTTTAAAGATATCATTTCTATCACTAGGAAAAGGAGATAAGAAATAGTGTGATATTTTAAGATAGGCTAGTGGCAAAACATAGGTAGGTCACTTCATATAGTCTCAATGTGAGGGATTTATCAACGCAGATTAATAAATATTTGTTGATGTACTGAACATAAGTGCTTGTCCTAGACCCTGTGATGCCCAACACTAAGCAGCAGTATGTGTAGAACCTAATGGAGCTGACTGAATGCACACAAGTAAGCATGACTCAGAATAGAAGGTGAATTTCCAAAGCAGAGTGCTTCACCAAGGACTGTATGTGCAGAGAGGACACACAGGGTTTCCATGGAGAAGGTGGACTCTGTGCTTTTAAAGGCAGTATGATAACTCACAAGGTTAGGAGCTTAAGGATATACAATCTCATACATATGCTGTTTCACAGTCTACAAAATTCTTAGAGGTATCATATAGTGACTGTTATTATTATTGTCCATTTTACAAATGAGGAATGTGAAATGCTAAAGTCTGTATGATTTTCTTGAAGTCATAATTATTACAAGTGCTTAGGAATGGCATAGTTGAAAGATGCTTCCCAAATCCAATTTGATGATGACTGTAAGTATAATCCACTCTCATGATGTTATGGTTGGCAGAGACCTAGAAATGTCAGTCTTACAGATGTGATTTGATGTACAAGAACACAGTGTTTCTTTGACTCTAAATCATGTCTGTAATAATTCTAAAAATTATTTGCCACACTGAATATAGATGGCCTGTAAGAATGCTTTCAAACCTTCTAGATAATCAGAATCACCAATGAGGATATTTTAAGAACACACTTAGTTCTCATTAGCATAAACATGCTTATCTATTTTATCTGAAAAACTATGACTCATGCTAATAATCAGTATGTTTGATTGCTCCTTGGATAGCTGGGATTATCTACTGGAAATGGAATATACTGCTCGATAGTGAAATGAGAAATGTAATTATTTTCAACAAATCACCATCGTTTCACAATATAGCATTTTGTATTGCATCAGTTTTCTATTAAAACAAACATAATTTTTTATGTAACAAGGTACTCTGATGTGAAACCAAAAATGTCAATATCATATGATTAAATGAGAAATATCTGATTTCCTAATTTTGACAAGAATAAACTTACCTTTTCCCCAAAGATTTTTAGTTAAGAAACTTTCTAGGCCCAGAGAATTTCTTCACTCAACTATCCCTAAATATAGCCAGCATAGTTAGTATTCTAATTCCCATGAAAATTCTTTTTATTTGTATATACATAACTTCTTTAAGTAGGGAAACCAATTATAAAAGTTCATGTTCTATATTTTAAAATTCTCCTTATTTCAAGTGAATTTGAGTGGTTTGACCACCTTCCTGAACTATAGAAGAACATCTGAGATCACTGGAATAAGAGGGATATAGAATAAAAGATTCTAGGGTAACTATCTAAGGCAATAATAAAGAACTTATTGTTAATCACAAGGCTTCTCTGCCCTAAGAAGTAGGGGGCTTACTTCAGTTCTGGGTTAGGAAGTGGAATCAGTCAATCCTTGTGTGACATTAGCTGATATGATTTCCTTTCTCTAAGTCTCAGCTTTCCATTTGAGTTGTTATGTAGTTCAAGTGATAAAATAGAGATTATACAATTTAATAAACTGTAATGTATGATTCAGATATGATGTTGGTAAGATGGTGAAGGTACTAAAGATGATTTGGCCTCAAGATGACCCAGGATGCCTTAAGTAACAGGAAAACAGAACACACATCAGAACCATACCATTTTACAAACAAGTACCAAAAAGAGGTCTACACGGAGATGTTTATAAAAAAGTGTTGGGATTCTGATTTAGCTAGTAATTTATTACACAAGTTATATTGGTTGTCTTTGTTTATATTGAATGATAAATGTATTTAGTTGAAAAAGTAACTTAAAAATATTCCTGATCATATTGTGCACATTGGGGAGACAGGACTGAATATATCCCAAAAAAGGATGTGAAAGACATTTGTTCAAATTCCAGTTTTGTTAGTAATCTTTAATTATTGACAAATGATTTTAAGTCCTGAAGCCTTGATTTTATCATTCAAGGTAGCAGGTTTATTAGGATTTCAAAGCAATGCATGTAGATAAATAACTCCTTCCAAAGACTGCCTTGGTTATTCCTAAATATATCTTTATTAAATATACAGTTGAATATGCAATGTTCAAATGCTGTTGCACAATTGTGTGTACCTCCTTTTATGATGGACTAAATGTGTCCCCTGGCAAAATACCTATGTTATAGTCTCAACCCCAGTAAATTAAAATGTGACCATATTTGAAAACATTTCAGATACATTTTTTGAGACATGATTAAGTTACAATGAGTTCATTCATGTGAGCCCTAACCTACTATGACTAGTGTCCTCATAAGAAAAAGAAATTAGGGCACAAAATATATACAGGAAAAGCCACAGGGAGAAGACAGCCACTTACTAGCCAAGGAGAGAGGCCAAGAACAGATTCCTCCTGTACAGTCCTTGGAAAAAATATGTGCTAGAAATTTTATCTTGAAGTTTTACTATTCACAAATGTAAGAAAATGAATTTCTCTTGTTTAAGGCAGTGAGTGTGTGGTACGTTATTGTGACAGCACTACAAAATGAACACACTGATGTAGATGTCCTTTTAAAACCATTTTGGCAACGTTGAGTGTGCAAGGCCTAGCCTGGAGACTGCTGCAGGCCCCGTGTTTGTTCCCTTCTCTCCTGCATATAGCAGGGGGGTTTCCAAAGGGCATCCTTTGGCAGACACAATCCTTAGGCTCATCTGAGAAGGAAGTGCAGAAAATGTTACTCCCTAGGGTAAAGGATGTGAGGTTCATTGTTCACTCCTGTTGGAGGTGGTTTGGGTGCAAGGAGTCTCCAAATTCAATTCAGCATGATCATTCAGTCCTGATATGTCGCAGAGGGTCAGGGGGTGGGCACATTATCCAAATTTAAGAGACAAATGTCTTTTAAAATTAAAGTGCTGTTGAGTGTGGAAAACCTTCAATTTTCTGGAGTTTTGAGAATTTGTCGTAAGTCAGAATTACCACCTAAACTTTCCATAGAGATGGGCCATTCTCAGTAAAGAAGCAACGAATGGTAAGAAGACACAAAGATCTGACTGTATGTATATCCCCAGTGTCAGATCTCAACAAAGTTAAGTTTTAATTCTATCTTTCCAACTTAGTTGATTATTTTAACAAATGCATACTTCATTGCAACAAAGAAATATTTAACTAATACAGGATCTAAGGTTTAAAAACAAAAGAGCAAAAGTGCTAATGAATGTGAAATTTAAAAACTATTAAGGTGACATTTTCCTTTATAATGAGCAATGGTTAATAGACTAATGTCTACGTTTTTTTTTGCATCTACTACTAAATTCACATAGGCAAAATACATAACAAGATAATAAGTAACAACTTCAAACAATAACTTTATAAAGTAGTATAGCTGGGCAATGTGGCACATGCTGTAATCCAAGATACTCAGGAGGCTAAGGCAGGAGAATTTCAAGTTCAAGATCAACCTTCATAACTTAGTGAGATTCCGTTTTAAAATAAAAAGATCTGGGGTTGTGGCTCAGTTGTAGACTACACCTGGGTTCAATTCTCAGTACCACACAAAAACAAGAACATAAACAAGACAAAAAAGAATCATATAAAAGAAAAAGTGATACTTCTTTCTGTGTACTTTCCCCAGGATAATCATGATTTCCCATTTGTGTGCATATTAATATATATGTAATCTATGTATACCATCATTAAATATTTTACCACTTTTTTAACCACAAAAATAAAAGAATTGGAAACATCCCATTACATGGAGCATACATTTAGCTACAAATGTCTTTGGCTTTGAGAAAAATTATTAATTCACATAACAAAAAATTCTTGAGATTAAGTGAATGCCACAATGATGCCTTTCACAGGATGGTTTCTTTAGCATGTTATGATGTCCCCCTTCATGGTCACAGGATGATGGAAGTAATTCCCAGTGTCACACATGGACATCACAATACTAGTCAGAAACAGAGAGGCATTTCTTCCTGTGTGTCTTCTTTACTAGAAGGTTACAAGCAGATTTACTTCCACAACTATTACTAAGGGAAATAAGAATTTCTGTAATTGAATTACACCAAACATGTCCCTTCTTCCTGTCTCTTGGATTCAGGAAGGATTGTCCTAACTAACAGAAAGAGAGACTGAAGGGCAAAAGGGCTGATGTTTGGAGTTTAAAAGGGCAAACCAATAGTGTCTGTGTATACAAGATGCATGAAATACAATACCTTGTATTTTTTAGCTCAGCAATCTATAAAATACTTATATAAAACTACTTTCTAAATGAAAATATAATATTTACCTTATTCACTTTTAAAATTGAGGCCGAATTAATATAGCATAAAATTAAACAATTTACAGGAATAATGTAGTAGCAATACACACATTTACAATACACACAGTACAATAATCACTAAAATTTAGTTACAGAATATTGTATGTACTTTGCTGACAGTCCAGTTTCTCAATGAAAGCTAATTGATTAACTTTATAATTAGTTATCTATTTTGTATTGAATAATAAAATGCTGCCCCCTATTCTCCTGAGAATATTATTGTATATATGCAGGTTGGCTCAATTAAAAACCTTTCTTACAGAAAGTTTAGCCATTAGTCCAGAAAATTCTGTCACATTCCTATTTTTATATGATCATTTACATTCCAGATGTTTATTACAATTTTTAAAAATTAAGTAAATATCTTTTATTCTTCAAGTTGTTTATATTTTTCATGTAATTTGAATTGAAGATTGCTGAAATTTGCAGAACATGAAGGAAATTACCTTTCACTATGCAGTTGGTAATATTATTTCAGTTTGCTAGATGCAATTTGCCAGATGTAATTCATCTGGTTATGTAGGTTGACTGTGCTTTCAGAAGTTGATCTTTATCATTTGATATCATATTGGGATGTTTTCAAATCTGCTGTGCCAGGCACAGGTTGTTCTCTTTGAACTTGACACATGTCAAAAGAACTTTGTAGTTAAATATAGAGTCAGGATTTCTTGAACTTTTTCTTCCTCTCTCCCCTCATTCCCCCTCTTAATTTTATAACACATTATCTATTTAGTTTCTTGCACTGCATATACTGAAATCACATTAGGGAACTTGAGTACTTGACTCAATATCTCAGAAACTTGCTATTTAAATGGGTGGAGAAACTCATTATGGGAAAGATGAAATTGAAACGACTGAAAGCAGGTGCTACGATTGCCTTTGTAAAGCACATCCCAGCTTGGGGCTGATGTCTTATAATATCTTATGACAAAGGTGTGAAATCTGTCAATAGTAGTTTGATTTGTTACAAAATGGGGCAAATATAAAATTATTGCAGAGTTGAGAAAAAGCATAGATGCAGAAGTAATTTGAATTCTAATTAATTGAGAGAATTAAAGTAAGAACAAATCAGTGGGACTGTATTCCTGCATACTGTTAAAAGAATATTGAGGCCTCCTTTGACACCATCTTTGATTCCACTTGATAATGGTCTGGGATGGGAAACACTCTGAGGTCCAGAAATGGTACACATTGAATGTTAAGCACATGTGATTCCTAATTCTGCCTCTGATGTTTAGAAGCATTCTTTTAGCTACAAGTAATAAAAGCATTACTGGAGCATTCTATTTCACCTAGACTATTTGCATCTGATAAATTTGTTTTATGACATTTCTTCATTTATTCTGGAGACTATTTAAAAAGGTATTTTTAAATAAGTTGTAAATTGTTGAGGTTAATGCTGATTCACAGGTAGGTGCTTATAAAGTTCAAACTATTTCGTTATTTTATCTGTACAGCACTCTGATAGGCAGAATTATTTAAATGTTCTTACTATGGCAATGGGTTATCTTTATTTAAAATAACAGATGTTTGGGAAGGGTGATGTGAACCTATGGTTCATGGGTATTTTTTTGTCCTGATATGCCTAAAGGATAGATAATGGTTTACCATGGTAGTGGTTCTAGAATTGCCCAGGTTGTGCATGTGTACCTGTGTACATGTGTCTTCAAAGTCCTCAATGACTCCAACTTTCATACAGATGGGGATGGCATGATTTCAAATTCAATTACTCCTTGAAATTTTATCCAAATAATCTTGGAGTTTTATTGGTATCTCCAAAAAAAGAGAGATATGCCTTATGGAGGGGAGTAGACATGAATAAAATAACAGTGATATGAGTTGATAATCCTAATTTCTGAACTTCACTCTGGGTAACAGTTCATTTGCTTTCCTGTTACCATTTTCTGAGGAAACTGCAGTATACGCTTCATAATAATAGATGAAGAAATGTATAGACTTACGCTGCTGTTTTGTCCTCACTCCTCTGATAACTGGGTTTGCTCTTATTCTGTTTTGCTTTGTTTTGTTTTTTAACATGTGGTAAATGTGAGAAAGCCAAAGAACCTGAAAGCAAGGTTTTGATGAGATTAAAGGAATCTGAGCAGTATCCTAAAAGACACCTAAAGCATTTAAAATAATTCCTACTGTTTTTACCTATTTCCTTTTCCTCATTGTATCCTAGCTGCCAGTCTATCAGAGCCACTTGGTGGTGAGGAACAGGCTTGCTTGAAAGAGCTGACATCCAAGCTACTTCTCTGAACCACTGAAGGGACTGTCAGGTACTGAGAATTTCTCGGGACATTTGAATTCTGTATAACCTGTAAATTTGACAAATTTTGGTTAACTTCAGCCAAGAGATACAAACAAGAAAAAATAGATTTCTTTCAAAATGACTCCCAGTATTCTGGAGTGCAGTCTAAGAATTCTCAGAAGTAAAATTCCGGTAAGGTTTAAAATGATCTAACACTCTACACGCCCTTCATTTCTCCACACTTACCTGCATTCCAACTGCCTGTATGGCAGCAAAAGAAAACAGACAAAATGGTTTTCAGTACAGAAAAGTATAACTCCTTGGGAATAACTATTTATAGATGTATTTTGAGTAAAATATTCTGAAATTTTTGATATTGCTATCCATTTTCATTTTTATGTTTATCAAAAGATTTTTTTGCTAGATTTAAACATCAACAGAAAGTTACAAATTAAATCTGCATCAATGAGGCATTTCAAACATCATGTGCCTGTAACCCACATGTACTCCTTTCATATTTCCAAGTGTTGGTAAGAAATGTTTTACTATGTGCATATGGAAACTTTCTCCAGGTAGGTAGCACAGATCATTGCAGATAAAGCTTTGATAAAGAAAGATAAAGGTTATTTTTATAAAAATCATTATGTCTCCACACTCTGTACACTTTTCTTCAAATTAGAGGGTAAGCTTGACCCAGATTTCATTAAAAAGATCCATTGCAGAGAAGAATCTGCCACAGTGCCTCCATGTCTAGTTCAGAAAGTCATACATATGCAGGAGCATAGAAGGCTTGACGGACAGAGGACCTCACACATATTTTCATCCAGTGATTTGTAGATGAAGAAGCCTATGTGGAGGCTGAAAGAATCTTCCTGCTCCAGAAAAGAAGTCAGGTTTAGATCACAATAATATTTATTCCAGAAATATTGAGCTCCAGGTTTCAGATATTGTACTTACATCATGATAATCTTGTTATATGGTAAAAACATCCTAGCTGAAAATGCATTTAAAACACCTAACTTACCACACATCTTATTTTAGCAATGCAGTACACTGTAGGGTTAGGATTGTTTGGTGATCTTGGGGCTGACTGAGAACTGTGGCTCACTCCCCCTTCTTAGCATCAAAGGAGAATATTATTATGCTGGGAAAAGGTTAAAATTCAAAACTCAAAATATGGTGCATATTGGTTTTGAACCATCATAAAGTTGAAGAATTGTGAGTTAGCCATTGTCAGTGGGAACCATCTGTACTGTGTTTTGAATCCTAAAGCCATCTTAAGAAGTAGGCATTTGTATTTATGTTTAACAGATAAGGTAGATTTGAAGAAATGAGATGATTACCTGTATTCTGGTTAGTTAGCAAGTGATTAATCAGTTTTAAACCTAGTTATCTTGTTGGGATACTTAATAGTAAGATGTAGATAAGTATATATCTTATAACTTTCTAGCAAATGTTACAAATGCTTGAGTCAGAAGGAAATGAGAAATGAAGTTATATTTGATTTGTGCCCTATCTCCCCAAAGAAATTCAAGAGTCCTCAGGACCTTAGAGCAAGCAGTAGAACTTCGTGAGGAGAACTTCCACCAGGAGTATGCCCAAACCTTGCCAGGAAGGCCTTGTTTTTCTTAAGCATGGGAGGAAAGATATGTGAATTATCTTCCTTGTGGATGAAGCAGGATAAGACCAAGTAAGTAAACAGAGTTGTGGGTTAAAAAGGAAAAAGATGAACACAAACTGATGCATGTACTTGTTTTTGATTCTTAAAGAGCCCACTTCTTTCCCCAGAGGTGACTTTTTCAGTGGTCGTACTTCCAGATTTTCACCTGTTCTAAAGTGAACATAACAAGGATTTCTTTTTTATTTTTCTGAGAATATGTAAAACTGAGTCCTCCTCATTTTTAAAATGATTTTAAAAAGTAGGATTATATAAATAGGATGATTTTTATTATAATATATTTGTCATTTATGTGTTGAGTTCATAGCACATAGTTGTAACAGATTTTCTGTGGTCTTAAAATCCTGAGACACGTTGGAATTGCTTGGAAATTTTCCTTTAAGATAAGGCAGCTCTTTGGATGCCTTTGGTATCTTTTGTAATTGGTTTAAGTCAGGATTTGTCTAGGATTTCACATTCACTTAATTCAAAATGGATCACAACTCTGCAGGGTATTAGAGTCCAATGGTAAGATTAAGTGGGTAGGTCTGGGCACGAAGTCTATTTCAGACTGAGTAAACAATCAAGAAACTGTCTGTTCTTTACCTCTGTGGTCCCATGACCAGCATTTCTCTCCCTTTTTTCTGCTTTCCTTCTTTGTTCAGACCTAAAGACTATTTCTCTTTGCTATTTCCACCACCTGCCCCCAGATTTGATATACCCCAATTGAAATCTATTTTCAGCCAGAAAGACTATAATAAGTTTATTAAACCAACTTCTCCTTTGGTAAAGGACCCACTTACACTGTTCATACATCTAATTTTTTGTCTCAGTTTTCATGCTCAGAATTTTGGAAGCATTTTCTCAATTTTATGTAATTGAAGTGAAGTCCACACTATAACCCAGCTCTTGATAGCAGTGTTTTGAGGTTGTTTTTGACAGTGGCATAAAGGAATGTTCTGTAATCCATCCTCTCTTGTCTAGTTTCTCTTGTGATCAATAGAATTAATTTGGTCAGTAGTCATGAAACTGAGCTAGAGTAACTGGCCTATATGGCAATTGAACTTGCAATCTTGACTTCATTAGAACCATGCTCCAAACAGCTGGGCTAACAAGCCAAGAAAATCAAATTAGACTTTATACAGAGTTCCTTGTTAATTGCATTTTCCTCTTTTGGGTTCTTCATTACAGCTACTTTCACCAGTTGCCAGCTTTGAAAGGGTGAAGATGGGGATCTTGTTCATTTTGCTTCTCTGGTTGAGATTAGAGAAAGGAATGCACTACTTAAGTTCAGAAAGAAAAGACATAAGAATATATTAGCAAAATTATAGTGCCTGATGTTCTTTGTCAGAGGCTGAAGTAGCACATTTCAAATATTCCAAGAGGAAAGCTGCTGCTTTTGTGGGTAAAATGGGGATACATATGGTTTTGGCAGCTCTTAGACCCATTTTCTGTGCAATTCCTGTCCAATCTCTGAATATTATTTCTGTCTTTAGTTTCCACTCACTTCATGTGAGAATATGTATTTGTGCTTTCATGTGAACTCTGGATTCCAGGTGAAACCTGACTTCTATCGTGCTTCACAATCTGGCACCCCAGCCTTATATTTGAAATTCATATCTATTGTGCCCAGAAATCTGACTTTCTAAGCAGCATGTCCAAATAACGACAATGTACCTGTGATTCTTGATAATTAATCCAGTGTCCTTGTCACTAGACAGCATGTGAACAGGACCTAATTTTTTTTTTTTTACTAAATTGCTAGACATGGATAATAATAGTTTGAATAAATTTAATTCATTTTAATTAATTAACATTTTGACACATATATACATATAAATTCCCTAGGCATTTACTAGATTACTGTTTTATGATGAACCACCATGCCAACAAATATTGTGGCTGAAGTGTTTTTTAAATAGGCTGATTATTTGGATGCATTTTTGGCAATATGGTTCAATGTATTATTTCAGATGTTGGTTTTTGACTTTGTAAGGATTGATGATTACAGACTCTGTCTCTTAACACAGTCTTTTAGATTTTATTACTCCATGGATTAAGATAATTTAGCAGAAGTGTAAAAAACGCTGAATATCACAGCTGATCATTATAAATTATCCACATGAGGTAGGAGTTTAGGGATATCAAGATGGCAGAGACAGGGTACAAGAAAAATGCCAGCAGGAGAACAAGACTGGAGATAAGTCACCATGTCCCTGTTGATAAGTCTCTTTACCATGGCAACCCCCACCATGGAGGGTCTGTCACTGGAGCAACTCCCACAGGGAGTTCTATATAGTCCCATTACCATGGCAACTCCTGTCACAAGTTCTGTATTCTAATTAGGTGAAAGCAAAGTAACCAATGGGAACAATAGGGCAAGGCCTTCTATCAGGTCTATAGGGAGGTGAATGTGACATAGCTCAGGATATAAGATAAGTCTCCCCAGACATGGGATGGGACATTGAGCCATTCTTGCTAGACCCACTCCATCCTACTTTACAGAGAATACTTTCCTTTCAATAAACCTATGTTCTACCTGTTACTTCTGTATATCCTGCTTAATTCTTTGTTTAGGATGCCAAGAACATGAACCCTAGCTGGACACCCCACCTTTATGACTAGTATTCAAGTTCTGGTAGGAGAAGATTTGTCTTATTTGTTACTTGAAATAATCTATTTTCTTGGAGGACAAAGTCAGAATTTTTAAAGATCTATACAGATCATCTACTCTGACTTCATTTTATACATGGATAAAAATAAGTGGCATAGAGAGGGGAAGATCTGCAAGCAACTTAGTATCAGAGTTAAGGGTAGAACTCAGGTAAGGATAACATCCTTATAAAATCACCAGAAAAATATCCCTGTGAGGACCCATTGAAAAAGTGGACATTTGCAAGCTGGAGAGAAAGACCTTATAGGAAACCAACCCTGCTGACACCTTGATCTTAGAATTTAAGCTTCCAGAACTATGAGAAATAAATATC
Source organism: Glaucomys volans (assembly GCA_020662805.1). Lineage (NCBI taxonomy): Eukaryota > Metazoa > Chordata > Mammalia > Rodentia > Sciuridae > Glaucomys > Glaucomys volans. Next base: position 13,925 of record JAJEJO010045905.1, on the reverse strand, counting down.
TGTGGGTTAAGCCACCCAGTCTGTGGTATTTAGTTATGTAGCTTGAACTCATGCACCAAGTTTCTGTCAAAGGTCTTCTGATACTCTATGCTACAAGTTCTTGGTTACAAAAAAAGCACACCTTCTAGCTAAGACACATATCATTCAAAAGGTGTCACAAGAGCTGACCTCCTCCTGATAGTAGAATTAATTTAAAAATCTAATAGTGTTAGTGATGAGATGTTTGTCAGGGAGTGGATCTCTCTACTCTCCTTGGAAGCATTTACAGCACGCAGCTGGAATTTAACTTCCTTGTAACTGTGTCCTTTGCAAAAGAACTCTCAAATAAAAGTTATTACTTCATAACTTTGAAGAATCCCTTTACATATGATCCCTGAAAGGAATAGTGTCTTATGCCTTTTGTTGGTTCATTTTCTATGCACAAGCTATGCACTTCTTTCTCTTCAGTGCTAGAGATTTTGGAACCCAGGGCCTCATGTATGCTAGGCAAGTGCTCTAGTACTGAGCTATATCCCCTGACAGGAGGTAGAGTTTTAAATAGTAAAGTTAACATTATTTACAGATTTTTATTGAATTGCAGTAATTAGCATTATTTGAAATTTAAAAGATTTAAAATATTGCATTGTAATAACTATAATTAATTATGATATATAATCCTTTCCTTTTAATAACTATGTAAAGTAAGCCCTGTGTCTTTAACTTTATTTAGGAATAAGGAATCAAAAACTGCAATCAGGTCAAAAATCCTAATTTCGTATCCTGTGTTCACCTGCTTCAGAGGTTTGCTTTTGGTAGAAAAAAAATGGCTATAGCTCTGGCACAAAATCCCTACAGTGGATTTGATTGCAATTCCACTCACACTACAACTAGGAAGATCATAAAAAATGTGATTGATTTTATTTGAATCTGCCCAGATATTTATGTCATCACTACATAGAAGATAACAAGCCTTTATATTTATATATGTTTATATACACACACACACACACACACACACACACACACACACACATTTGACTTAGCTCCTTATCTCTACCTGAAATACTCTTGCAACAGAACTTGGCAGGCCTGGTTTCTTACTTTTCTTATCCTTTGGGGTGACTTTGGTAATGTCTTGTTATTGCCTATGCCTCCTTCATCACTATTTATCTTTGCTACTTCATCTTCTTTAAAAGTACTTATCATGATTAGTGAATACTGATCTTACTCAAATATTTATAGTAACTTTTGTCATGTAATTGTATCATAAAGGACTAGAATAGAGCATTATATGTACAAGGTAGTTAATTAATATGTTTTATATTATTCTATGTATTCAGGAACACAGAATAAATTCCAAATGGTGCATTATATACTAACTTTTGGCATTTATACTTTTTATGGTGGCCTTCATCTTCATCACCCTTCACAATAGACACCCATGGAATACTCAGCTTTGTTTTTCTCTATAGACATCTTCAAATACCTTTTTTTTGGTTTGTTTACTAAGGTGTGGGTGGGTTCCAGTTGCATGCCTTCTCTTGTAAGTATAATTGTTGTATAAAACAGGCTTGAGCATCATCTTTGATTTTAGAGTTATTTTCAGCTTGTTTTAAAATTTGATGACATTCCTTAAATAATAGTATCTGAATGCATATATTAAGATATTTTCTGATGAAGAAATATTTTTCATTTCTATAACCCAAAATACAAATATAAAATGGATGGTTTTCTCTAACTTGAGGTACATACTTGTGAATTTTACTTATGGTTTTAATGTATTAATTAATCAGATATTTATTGAATGTCTACTATGTGTCAGATGCTTAGCTGAAAACTGGAAATATCTTGCATGAGAAATGCTTGTTCTCTTAAGGAAATTTCAGATAGTGGAAGAGAGAAAAAGGATCAAGTTAGCAAAAATGAATATGTAATTACAAAGTTTCTGATGCCAGAGAAACCGGATTGCATTGAGTAATAGAAGATAGAGACCATTTAAGGAGATCAGAAAGCAATTTCTGATGAGGTGAATTTTAATTCCATGTCAGAAAAATTTAAACACCAGTAGAAATATGATCAATAGTATCATTTTTACTGAAGTCCCCTATTTTCAGTGTATGTAGCATTGAAACCAGCTCCTAGAATTGCAATGGTCTGGTCTTACTGCAGTTGATAGTTTTTCTTATAGTTTTTCTTCAGAATCAAATGATAAGTAAAAAGGGCATCTGTTTTTCAGCAGTCTGTCAGATAAGTTGCACACTGGAAACCAGGGTCAATTGTAGATCTGGCAACATAGTGGAATGTTCAATGAACTTTAAACTGCCTTTGAGAGAACACAAAGGGGTTCTGAATAGTCTAATCATTATTCCCAGAAGGCACCTGTGAGTTTGCTAATTTTCCACAGAGGAATTCCATCCACAGAGAGGGAACATATGACTCCGAGTAGCTGAAGCAGGTAAACTGCTGTTTGGCACTTATTTTCTCTTTATTTATGTTTTCCAGAGTGGAGCTCTAAATTGGTTACTAAAAAAGATGCTTGGAATGATTTTTTATTTTTCCATTGAAATCTATGTGGTCTTCAATCATGTATCTATATGTGCAAAGGTTATCTTGAGACTTAGAGATGCTCTAAAATGAAGCTTCAGTATTTAATATGCTAAAAGATTTTTAAAGACTTCAAGGGACTTGTCCTGAAGGGATTTGCTGTTTCAAAAGAATTCCGTGATACTTGGTACCATTTCCAGAGTAACTACTGGTCATGTGCTCTGAGTGCTATTAAGGTACAACTAAGTTTCTGTTCTAGTCATAATGTAAACACACACACACGTACACACAAATGTATACACATATCTATAGTTATTATACACACACCTGTGTGTGTAATGTGTATTAAGTACCTTTTAGAAACATTTTAGACAAATAATTTTCAATATTCATGTCATTTGTCAGAATAAAGCTTGTTTATAAGAATATGCATTCCCTGGTGGTAATTCAAGGAAGAAAAAGTTATATTCATTAAGATATTTATTGTTTCACTCTTATGAAAACAATATCTTGGAAGCTGTCCATATGTCCAACAATTGAAAATGTTTATTATGCAATGAAATTTCCTTCCAGTCTGAAAAATAAGCTTTATTGGTTTTGTTCTGTATAATATTTTGCCAGCCATAAAATAAAATTATGGGAAATATAATACAAAATAAAATGTTTAAACTAATATGTTAAATGATGGGGAAGAAAAGATAATTATGTAATTTTCCATTACCTCCCAAGTTACTATTCACTGGGTAACCAATACAAGCCTCAAATTCAGCTTATCCAGGGCCAAACTCCCACTTCAAAATTGATCTCTTTTCTTATTGAACTTTAACTCCTTATCTTATTGAACTTTATCACCATAAGTGACAAACTGAATATCCAGAGGCTTTGGCATTGTCTTTGGTGAATCTCCATCTCCATTCCCTTGGCCTAGACCCCCATTGGATCGGTCTTCACCATATCATGAATTGCACCTGAAGCAACCACTGCATTATCCCATCTTGTCACCTGCATTTTCTTTCTTCCCTGACAAATATCTTCCTGCAAAGCACAGATGAGGACATGAGGTGCCCTGCTTAGAAGTACTGGTGGTCTTCCAACATATGTGGGACAAAACTTCAACTCCTTTTCATTAGATAAATAGCAACAACTATGTCTTATATATTTTATCTCCAGCAAATGTCTAGTGAATATTTCAGTACCCAAGAGAGGATTTGGGACTTTCGGTAACAAGAGGATTTTAATTTTCAAATTAGGGTCAGAGGTGAAGTTGAAGATTTTCAGTGGGTGTTGCTTATCTAGAAAGCTTTGGCAGCCTTGTATATATAATCCCATTTTTGAAGAAGAGAACTACAGAATGTTATACATCTCTAAATATGTAAGAATAAAAGAATATATGTCAGATTATTGACATAGGGCATAGGGGAATGTTAATTATTTAAAAAAATATATCTATGGATGTTCAATGGTCACTGTAAATATGTGAATTTTTACTGTACTATTATATTTTCAATCTTAAAATACTCTTAAGAAGTTGATTACAAGAAAATATGGAACAACACTGGTGATAATTGTAATGCTTTTAAATTAAGGGTGAATGGCAAGAAAAATCTGTATTTGTCTTCTGGATTGCCCTTTCAGTTCTCTAGGACAGGCAGGGATATTCTGTAGGACAGACAGATGCTCTGCAGAACAGAAAATGTATATTTGGCTGGAATGTAATTTCAATTACAGCATTCTACCCTCTAATACATAGTAGATATGAATCAAAAATAGAAAGATTAATGAACTTTAAAAAATCATAATAATTTGGAATTCATCCATGACCCATGTTAAAGAAGAGACTACTTTCAAATAAGTTGTATCTCCTTATCCTCAATAGACAGATAAATATCGAGAGATTTTTTCTGGTCAGCATTAGGTGAAGGGAGTTTGATGTAAAATACTGTGACTTGAGACAAAAAGACATTTAAAATAACTTTCATTTCTCCTTGAAATTGATAGAAAGAGTAAAAGATTTTTAGGTTGCAGCTAGACTGACATAAACAGTTCAAACATCTACTCCTGGTGAGGCTACAAACAAGAATTGATTGGGTGCACAGTTATCATTTGAATCTGCATAATGATTAAAACATTTAATCAATAGGTATTGAATAAATAATTTGTGCATGGTCTGCTAAAGGAGAAATATGTTGCTGGCATATTCTTTTAGAAAGGTTTAGTATTGTCTTTCTCAATCACTTTCAAGAACAATTAAAATTCCAATTAACATAATCTTATTTTATTTGGCAGGAATTTTAAGCATTCAATTAAGAAAATTGCTCCATTTAACAGTTATTGCTGGACCAGTTTGGCAGGAATCATGGAGAAAAGAAGCACGATTACTTTCTGAAAGATGCATCATTCAACCATTCTTGATATTCTTACTCCACAACTTTTCCTTTGCTTCAAAAATTTCCACTCTTTCATGGCCTAAATTATATAGTCTATGGTTTTGAGAATACATTGCATAATTAATTTGAAATAAATTTTTGTTATGATTCTCATTCCATGGTTGATATAATTCTATTTTGTACCACTCCTGAGTATTTTATTATATTTTTAAATCCCTTTGCATATTTTAATGAGGTTCATATGAATGAACTAAAGGAGAAAACTAGTAAACAGAGAATGGAAAGATGCATACTTAAAATTGGAGTCTGACTTGTAGATCATTAATTGGTTTAAATGGTGGTCATCAAATGATTTCCTAATTAGCACTTTCTTTCCAAGCTTATCATTTTTTTGCATTTTTCCTCTAAACTCTCTTATTTGAATCGGGGGAGATTTGGCTGAATATCTCTTCCTGAAGAACACCCAAGTGGGCCAGGAATCCCTTCTCTTGCCTCCTAACATCCCCTGCCTGCTTACCATTTCTTTCTCACAATGTGTGGTGTTCCTCATGTACTTACTTGCTGTTTTTCTTACAAAGATAGATTCAAAATTTTTATAATAGCAGGTATGAAATATTTGTGAGGAGACAATTAGGTAGATATCCTTACTTGTTTACTGTATACTTACCTCATCTGTTACTCTTCATTACCTTTTGCATTTCTAGTATCATTTTCCTTCTCTTCCACAAATTATTTTTTCTGTGGTGTATTTTTACTGTAGGTCTAGCTGCCTGTGTAATTTTCCCAGTTTATGTTTGCATTGGAATTTTAATTTGCTTTCATTTCTAAAGAATACTTTGACTAGGCAGAAAATGTATGGTTGGCATGATGTCCCCTGACCCACACCAGAACAATTGAAAGCATTAATTTATTATCTTGTATTTTTAAAATTTTTTCTATAAGAAAATCAGCTTTTGGTGTTGTTGCTGCCTCTACCTGTGATGAATCTTATTTCACTTTTTAAGATTTTTAAAGATAAATTTTTTTCCCTTATTTTTGTTCTCTTTGTTATATCATGATGTAGCTAACTGACTTTTATATTCATACTTCTTGGATTTCTTAAAATTACTTATATCTCCAGATTGGTAATCTAATATCAGAGAATTTAAGGACCATTATCTCTTGAAAAACTGCTTTTGTCCTCTTTTTTAATCTCTTCCCCTTCTGTGACTAAAACTCCTTTCATGATACACTTATCATCTTTGTATACTGCCTATGTTTTTCTCTTCATGCTTAAATCTGGACATGATCTTATGAGTTTAGATATAGTACTAAGTTAGTACTCACTCATCTTTACAGCTTTGTCCAGTACCACCAAATCTGGTGGATTCCCTGAGACAGTGTTACTCCATTCATGAGGGTGGAGCCCCTATGACCTAATGAACTTCCAATGAAACCTCATCCAGTCAGGGTTCCACCACCTCAATACCATCAAAGCAGGGACTGAGCTTATGGTACAAGGACATTTGAGGAACACACCATTCTACTAGTTATGCCTGCCAACTTTTGCTTTAATTCTAGGCATTTTGTGTGAAAATCAGAAACATTCCAGATAATGACCTCTTCTTGCAGAGACGATTCATCCTGCTCTCCAATGGAAGAAAAAGAAGCAGAACATCTCAGTCTAATCAGGGACTCAATTGATTCTAGGCATGTTGCAGACTTTGCAATGATGGTTCTCCCCCTGACTGCCTCACTCCTGGTGTGTAGTCTCAGAGTCTCAAACTGAGAGGCTGAGGATTTCCCAAATTACCCCCTTATTCCTAGGATCCTAAATATGACTTTTGAATTTCAAGCAATGTAACATGGCAGTCATGTCCTATTTTTGTTTTTGTTTTTTCCAGTAAATTGTCCCTTATCTTTTTATCCTCTTATCTTAAGCATCTTATTCCATAAGTGTTGTGTGGGAAAAATAAAGCCCAAGTGTTGAGGTTACTTCCCTGCGTCTGTCTTCTCTAGAGGATTTTGTGGCTTCAAATTCAGGCTGCTGTAGCACCACAAACTTTAGTTTTCCTCTTTCTAGCTCTTTGAGTTGCTGGCAGTTCTCTCTGCTCTGCAACTTTATAGAAACATTTGCTTGGCGCTTGACCTCACGCTCTTCCAATAATTAGCAACTGTTCTGGCAGGAAAGAGGCAGACAGGAAATCTGATTTTCTCAATGAGCTTCTTCTTAAGGTAGAGTTGCTTTACCAGTTTCCAGTGTATTCCAACGCATTTAAAAAAATTTATGTGACTTTCTGCCCTTTATACAAAGGATTAGTAGCTGAGCATAAACTATTTCATCATAGCCAGAGGAAAATTACTGTTCTATAGGATTATTAATATAACAGGTAACCATTTCTGTATGTTGGACTATTTCTCCTGTCTCATTTGTCTGCTCTCTGCTGGCAGATCTCTCATAACCAGCAGAGTTACTATGACTTTAGCAGTTACTTCTTTGTTTGGTGTATTTAAATTGTCTAATATCACCTGTGGTTATTTAGTTTTAATAGCATTTTTTATATGACATTCATTCTATGATTTTCTAATTTTATTTTCCTCTTTATATTTTATATATATATATATATGTATGTGTACATATTGCATATATGATTTGTTTAATTATTTTGTCAATAAAATAAGTTGTATTGATTGTCTAGATCTTGTAGTTTATTTGGTGTATAATGACAGATCTATACCAATTTTCTAGAATTCTAATTTGCAGTTAGTTGTTCCACCATCATTAATATAATGTTTTCCCTATTTCCTTATGAGTGATTAATTATTATTCTTTTACTATTTATTATTACATTTTGGTATCAATTTTTTCCTCATTTATTTTTTTCGGCAATAAGATACTATTACATACTTTTATAGTACACATATTTGCTGGATTAGCTGATTGTTTATTTTTCAGGATTTTCATATTTTTATAGTATAATTTGCATTGCATTTTAGCATAAGTATTCCACGTTCTTTATTTACCTCTTTCCAAACCAAAATGTTTTAGGGATTTTTCGTTAGGACTATATTGAATAAAAATATGTTTAAAATTTCCTAGAATTGATATGTTAATAGTTTCAGATATTCTTTTTCAAGAATGTAGTATTGGCTGGTGTAGTGGTGCACATCTGTAGTTATATCTACTAGTAAGTCTGTGTGGATCAGGAGGTTGAAGGCCAACCTGGGTACCTTAGTGATCCCTGTCTCAAAACTAAACAATACAAAGGATTGGAATGTAACCCAGTGGTAAGTACCACTGGGTTCAAGCCCTAGTATGGTAACATATTTATCTATAGTAGATATACAGATGTAGGTAGAGATTGTACTGATTCCAATTTATTAGAGTTTCTTTTAAAAATCAAAGTAGTTTGATATTTTTCCTTTGCTTATACATATTTCTTTTTTTCTAGATATTTTGTACATTTTCATTGCATGTTACAAATTAGAATAGGATGATATTCTACTAGTTTCAAAATATCTGTATTTATGTGGTCATTTTGCATTTATTTTGTTTAAATGATGTTCTCATCATTTAAAAATTAGTCAAGAGTATTTCCATTAAACTATAGAATCATAACATATGTGAGTAATAGTAACTTAAAATGTTCAACCAAATTATAAGAAAATAATTACAATTTTATCTCCTACTATTTAAAAATTACATTGTGTATTTGTTTTAGATCCTATATCATAAGACATAATGTCTCTCAAAATAATTATTAAATATGGTACTTGAATTATATTTTATTGTAAACATTATTTATACAATAACACATGTGCCTAATTCTTAATTAAAATATTTTTCTCAGCAATATGTGTTGAAATGAACTAAATGATCTTTTAATGTCTTTCAGCTGATAGCATTATTATTATTATTTATAATATCTTTCATAAATACTAAATGTGATGTTATTAAATCTTCTAATAGTTTTTCAAGCTTTCATTCTTCACAGAAAAACTAGATATTAATGGTACCTCTTAACATATATTATTGAGTGCTATTTTTCTTTTATTGTGGTAAGAACACAGCATGAGGTCTATTCTCAGTAAATTTTAAGTGCCCATTTGTGGCCTTATAATTTATAGACAAAATGTTGTATAACAGTTCTTTAGAAATCACTCATATTGTTGAACTAGAACTTCATGCAAATTTTCTAATTTTTGTTTGATATTCATATTTTATGTCTAAAAATATCTTATGCATAATTTATTTATGCTACAATTTTAGTTCTAATGATCTATTGTTTGCTATATGGGCAGAATTGGATAGTTCTGAGCTATTTCAATGTTTTTGAAAAATTTATGCAGTATCTATAACTTGTTATTTGAGAGTCTTTACAGACAAAAGTGTATGAGCACAGAGCAAGTTCTACAAACTAATACCTTGATAATCTTCTTAATTTCTTCCCTTGTAATTGATTTCATTCAAATTATCCATTTTTTTTGTGTGTAAGCAATTTTGGTAATTTTCAGTTTCAGAGAAACTGTCCATTTCAGTGAAAATTGTTTCTTATTGGCAAATGGAACAATATTTTATGAAAATTTTCAATTACAAAGAAATTCATTTAATCTTAGTTGTCATAATTCTGTCTAATTTATTGTTTGCCACATTTTTTTCTTTGGGCATTATGGTGATTTAAAAAAAAAACAGAGCAAACTGAAGCAAAAAAATAAATTCTTAAACTCATTCAAATAACTGGATGTGAAGGTAGAGAGCATGATTGCCCTCAGCTCCCTCAGTGAAACCCAATTGATGGAATCTTCTTAACTGACATGGGCCTGGAAGTTAGATCCATACGTTCAATTCTCACTCTTCTTGATTTCAAAAGGTGCAACATATGAACCATAGTGGTATTAGCACTATAATTGAAGTCAAAACTATATCAGCATATCGGTTCTGTCATTTAATAGCTGTGAATTCTTGGGAAAAAATCATTTGGCCTATTGGAATGTCAGTGACGTTATTGTACCATAAAGATACTATACTATGTAACTATATGGTATGTGTAATAAAGAAATGTGGTAAGAAAAAAAAAAGGTACAACATATGAACATGGAAAATTCTTCTCTCTTGGGCTCTGTCCTAGCCAATGTGGAGAAAGATCAACAGAACTAAGATCAATTCATGTACTCTTCAGGGTTTTGTACCTTGAGTTTATCATGACTAAAGACTAGTCAGGTATCCAGTACAAGCATCAAAGCAAAACCTTGATCTCAATCCTCTTTCTTGCCAATAAGCACATTTCCTGGTCTTGTACATTTGTGCATTCCAGTGGCTCTGTTCCCTGTTCCTGCTGCTTCTTTTATTGCTCTTCATTCAATAAGGACTTTCTAACTGTACACACCCCTTTAGGCCTGTTTACTCTGCTTTCTGCCCATCTTTCTAGTCAATCCAGTTCTGTTTTTCTGGCTGCATGCCTTGAATTTCTCTTAATGATATATGTGGCCAACACTTCTCATTAAGCTACAATATAAGTTTACAGAGTCCTTCAGTTGGGCATTTATTGTTTTTCTAAATGCTATTCATTCAGTGTGGGAATTATTGAAATCACTCCATATATTTGTCATGCAATTTTAAAAATTCATTTCTAAGAATTTTCATATAAAATGAGGAATGGGAACTCTGGAAGTCAGAGTACAGAGTTCAAAATTCCTCCAGAAATATACTTGAAATCCATAAGTACTCTGAATCTCAGTGTCACTAAGGTACAAGCTCATTGGAAAGAAGAGGACAGGAAAATGGGAACCAAAATGGTCTAACAGCAGATATTTTGATCTAAGATGAACTGAATAGGAGAAATACAGAAAGTGCTTGAGATTATCTTCTGTTAAAAAATGAAAATATTTTTTGACTGTGAAGAGTGGGAAATGAGTAAAGGGGGCAAAAACTCTGTGGTAGTAATTGAATTAATTACCAGAGTATAGAAGGCAAGCAAGCAGGCATTTAAAGGATAATTTGAGGAAATGAAATAAAAGAATTCAGGAAAGAAAGTGCAGAATTACCTTATAACCTCACCTAATCCCAGAAAGCTATCAAATTGAAATTGTATTTGATAAAACCATGTCACCTATTAATTAAATAAATGCTAAATTTATTTATTTGAATGTAAATCCTAAATTAAACATATAATGCAGAATAAAAGCCTAATCTATACACTTCGAAATAGTTACTGGATCTTAGGGAATTAAGTCTAACTCTGGAGTTGGTGGTAATTAAGTAAAGACTTGGCATTAAAATTTGCCAATAATTTCTCATTTCCAATAATACTGCAATAAATTGCCCAGGATTTTCTGGGCAATGATGTATTGTAAGAATCCAAAGAGGCTGTGAGGAATGTACCAAAATTTTAATGTGAATTTCTTGATACTGGTAAGAAGTTATGCCAGAGCCCGAAAATTTTAGTTATTGTTATTTCAAGTAGAAATAATATGTGATTTAAGGAAAAAAAATGTGTGAACTTCTATTTACAAAGAATAAAAGGAAGGAAAACAGTATTAGGTGGAATAAAGGTCTGGCTGGATAGTTCTTCAGAACTAGAAAAAATATGGAGACATACAATCTATTCGTTGAGTCAATAGGAACTATTGAAATTTGTGTTCAGCAGCAGTGCTTTTAGGTAGACAACTTGATTTTGCTATCAATGGAAGAATGAGAAATAAGTTCTATAATTACAGTAAAGGCAGTAAATGTGGAATCAGAGGAAATATCAAAGGAACTAAAGAATAAGGGCTACTAAATCAGATGAGCAGATGATCCAGGAGGAGTTCCTAAGCAATATCACACAGCCCAGGAGTGGCTCTGTCATCCTGGACAGTTGCATATGAGTAGGGTAGGGGTAGATACACTTCAAGGCAAACTGAAAGGAAATCCCACTGGTTATGCTCACAGGTCTTAACAAGAAAAGATGGATCAATTAGCTTTAGAAATTACTGGAGATTATATAAAATATATAGTGACTTTTTGTCTGAGATATCTAGCACATATCAATATTTATCAAGACTATTTTGTTAATGCTGTTTTAAATAGTTTATTTATTGACAGCTCTATTGAGGCATAATTGATATACAAAGAACTGTACACATAAGGACAAATAATCAATGATCTCACTTTATGTAGAATCCAAAAAAATTGAACTCAGACGTGGAAAGTAGAATGGTGGTTATTAAGACCCATCAAGTGGGTCAGCAAATGTTGGTCAAAGAAACCAAAATTTCAGATGAGATTAAGTTTAAAAGCTCTATTGCACAAGATGCTATTATAGTCAATAATCCTGTATTAATGATAGAAGATTTTAAGTTTTCTCAACACACAAATTTGATAATTATATGCGAAATGCATGTGTTAATTATTTGATTTAGCCATTTCACAATGTATACATATTTCACAACAATGTTTTACACAATAAATATACATGAGTTTATTTGTCCATGAAAATAAATATTTAAGAAAAACTGCACATACTTAGTTTTGTATCATTTGATGAGTTTGGACATAGCCAACAGCCATGATAGTGCCACCATCTTCATGGTAATAGGAAAAGCCAACACCTCCTAAAATTTTCTTGTGTTTTCCCAACCCACCATTTTTTTGTGTATTTTAACACCACTTAGCATGAGACCTATCTTATTAACAAATTTTGAAGTGCACAATTTGTACTGTTAACTATGGGCACTAGTTGCATTGCAAATTTATAGAATTTAGTCCTCTAGCAAAATTAAAACTTTTACCCATTGAACAACAATTCCTATTTCCCCCACTTCCCACCTCTTGGAACCTACTGTCAAATGATTTGTTTTCATGAATTTGACTATGATATCTATGTCATATGGGTGTAAGCATGCCATGTTTGTCTTTCTGAGACTGTCTTATTCCATTTAGCATAATTTCCTCCAAGTCATTCAGGTTGTGAAAAATGGCAGGCTTTACTTCTTTTTTAAGACTAAATAATTTTCCCTTTTATGTATATAAACATATTTTCTTTACCATCTGTTCTTTATCAGTTGGGTTGGAAAAAATTACAAAATTGATACACAATTGTAATAGCCAAACTTATCTTGAGAAATGAAAACAGTAAAAGGAACATATAACTCAACCTTCAAATTTATGAAAGAACTTGAGCAGACAGTTCTACAAAGAAGACATACAGATGGCCACTAGATATATGAAATTATGGTATACATCGGTTTTAAAAATTAAACCTAAAAAGGTGACATGATCAAATGTAGAAGAAAATCATTTTGTAAAAACATGCATAAAAATGCTAAGTTAAAAACAGGTTAAAATTGTAAAGGATACTGTGTTTGTAAAAAATAAAAAACAGTCACTTGCATGGAAACATACAAATCATCTGTATGGAAATAATATATGGTACAAAGTGTTAATTGTGGTTTTTCCAGATTTATTTTTGTCTCTTTCTTCTTATCACTACTTTTCAACATGTTTCTCGTATATTTTGTGTGATAAGGTCAAACTAATGAGTTTTTAAATGAGTAAATATTAACCAAAGGAAAATTATCAAATGAAATATGGTAGTGAACTAAAAATAACAGACACAGAGTTCTGATCTTTAATGCTACTTGTAGGCGCCATGCTATGCCCTCCTATCCCACCATCTGTCTTCTCCAGAGCTGCCATGTTTTCTAGTCAATGCTTTTGTAATTTAGCATTTACTAGTTCTTTCTCTTTATCATGCTTACCTACCAAAAAATGTTCTTATCCATGTTTTTCAATACTTGTAATATAGTAAGTGCTTAATGTATATTGTTTGCTTCAATGCAGAAATGGAGTCATACTTATCATGAGTTTATAGAGAAAATTGAAGTGAGTGTTTCAGAACAAGAGAAAACTTGGATTATTTAAGATTAATACTCGATATCCAAGTCCCTGTAAGGAAGAGGCTTTTTCTGTGTTCAAATATTGTAGAAAAAAGAAAGAAAAGAGAAAGAAAGAAGAAAGAAAGAAAGAAAGAAAGAAAGAAAGAAAGAAAGAAAGAA